>CAXAMN010026617.1:491495-506954 GCA_963970005.1 Durusdinium trenchii
ACTAGTAAGGCACCTGTTACTACTAGCGTGGCACTTGTTCCTAGTAGCCGAATCAGCCCCGCCTGCTGTTTGAGGTCAAAGCCCACCTCCCGAGTTGGGGATCTTCACGACTCGACCGCGATTGGAGACTCGGTCGGCGGACGGGAGCCCGGGGTCCATGGGGTCGGTCTCGCAGTTTGACCCATCCAGGTCTTTCGAGATAACAACGCAATGCCAAGCAAAGAAGAACTGACGAAAGAAACGACGCAGGTGGACGAGCTTGGAAGAGGCTATGGCAGAGGCTACCTTTCGTGAACAGAGCTCAGCTGAGCAGTTGAGGGCTATTGTCTCCGTTCCTGGGCACCAAAAAGAACAGCTCCGACCCTGGGCACCTTCTTCTTCTGCCGCGGATCTGGCTGAATGCCTCATGGAGTTGCCAGGGGATCCAAATGTTTTTTTTTGTTCTGACATGGACAAGTATGGCTGGAATTCCTCCAAATATTGGGTTTGATTGGGTCTTTCAACATGTTTGGGTTTTTTGTCAATAAACCGTTGATAACATGTGGGCTTCATAGCGGTACGGCTTTGTACGGTATTGTTTTTTGTCCATACGGCTAAATAAGCTAGCTCTTTAAGAAAAATGTCCATGCGAGAAATTCTGTCCAAATACGGCCTTCGCACGAAAAATAGATCATACGCCTTTCCAGGTGACTATAGGCATCTATAGGCCAATTGCTGTCACAGTCGAATGGCAGCACCCCAAGACCTATATATGATTATATAATATTCTATATGCATGTTATTGAATGTTAGTCACAACAACATGGTTTGTTCTGGAGTTTCTTTTCTGGTTGTGGATAAACATGTGGCCAAAGTGTGTCCCAAGTGGAATATAGGGCCAATATCGGCCAATGCAAGTCAACTCGCCGGAATGACAATCATGCGGTTGCTACAAATACCCAGCCTGCAGCAATTTGCCGCACCAAGGCATCAAATTCACCTCTGACATGCTTGGACGGCTCGAAGACTTCTCTCAACACCCCTAGGTCAACCATGGTCAACTCATCCCAGCTGCAACGATGCTTGTGGCGTTCTCAAACTTCGACACATCCCCAGGTCAACGTCGCTTTCACTCATCTTCGGATCGAAGATGTGTGATGGAGAAGCAAACCAACCCGAAGAGAATCGAAGCGGTGAGCTTGTCACCGGCAGAGCGGCCCTCCTTGGTGCGGGTGTCACCGGTGTCACCGCCTGACTTGCTGGCGGCATTGAGGTGCAACATCGCCAGATCCTGCTCGAAATTGCCACGCACCTGGTCGAAAGCGCAAAAGAAGCTCAAGTACAGTAGACACTAGTCACTAGTCGCTAGTCAAACAACTTCAGCTGTTCCGGTCAAATCGGCTTTATTGGCTTTACTGAAAGCTGTTGGTCAAAGCGAGGGTACCCACACAGTCTGGCCAAGACGACGTTCCATGATTCTGCGAGGTCCTCTACAGGGCCCCTGCCATCATCTCAGAGCGGAAGGGACACGCAGGCCCCACTGGCAGGACCTCGGCCAAACATGTGGGGAGCAGTTGAACTGGCAATGCTCCCGAACCGCGACTGAACAAAAGAGACTGGATTTGAAAGGATCCCGTTGTGAAGTATGCTACAGTACAGAATTCTTGCGACATGACATGAGGAAAGAATACAGAATCTAGCAACATTGAAGAAGAGCAATATGCTGTTCCTGGAGTCCCATACCATCAGGTTGCAACATGCCGCAACTAAAAATAGAGGAGACCGCCACCCAAGGGCTTCCCCCCAGGTTGCCTTCAACATCCGTCAACTCTGGTGTTGCTCAGAACCCTGATCTTATCAAACTATCCCACCGCACATCAAGCTTGAAGACAGGTGGAGACCATCGCTATTGGGAGCGATGGCCATCGCTGGTAGGAGCTTGAAGACCGGTTTCTCATCACCATCGGCTGTTCCGTCTCCAACCTCGAAAGGACAGGTTTCTCATCAGCTCGGGGGCGGGTTCCTGCTGTCCAAGAGAACTGGAACCCTCCAAGGTGTCTCCCGCCCATCATATGCCATCTGGGTCACATAATCAAACTGGTCCTCATCGGACTGGCATCTCTGAACTACTTCAGCTTCCACAGCCTCTCTCGATGTGGGATGGCCTGACCGAGCTGGGCCAGGTCTTGTTGTTCCGTTGTTCGATGGTGGGCCTGACCATGGAGTTGTGGCTCACTTCCCCCGAAGACCTTCAAAGACTTCACAATGTCCTTTCTAGACTAAAAAATGGACTGCTCAAGTTTGACCTACACCCTAGTTGTGAAAGGAATGAATATGCCGCATTTGATTGCCTTGGACTTCCCAACGTTCAAGATACTGTCTTCAGCACCGTCTTCAACAACTCCATGGGCGGCAACGTCTTGACTTCCTCTCAACTAGTTTACCATCACGATCTGCAAGAATCAATGGGCATCACGGATCATCACCTCACATGGCCATGGAAAATGGTTCAAATGATTGGGTCCACTCGATTAAGGGCCAATAGAATGATGTACCATTCCCAGGCAGTTTCTCCAAACACGAGAGTCAGCGCGTGCCTCTTCTTTGGAGACTTCTGCTCACAGTAAAACTTGGTGCTAAAATTCCAGCCTGAGACGAGAGAAGGGGCGACTTGCTGGACGGCAGCAAGTGAAAAGACCAATCTTCTCACTAACATATGTCATGTGTCATAGTCTATAGTCATATGACATCTGTGCTCCACCATACCACAATGTCTTTGTCTCCTGCCCAAAAGACTCATCTCGACCGGAAACCCAAAGAGATGCACTGGGCTGCGCCGGCCAAAGCACAAACCAGGACTCTCTTGGAAGAACAAACTGGGCGCCAGGGCCAAGTGATGAGGGCGCCAAAGAGATAGGAAGGGTGTTCAGCCCATGATGTGGCGGAAATCAACATCATTGAGGCCAAGCATACCCTAGATATGATCTCAGCAAACACAATAGAATAAAGCAAAACATAAACCATAATATATATATATATATATATATCTGTGTGTGTATGTGTAGATATATATATATAAGATATAAATATATGTGCAAGCGCCTGGGGGCTCTGAAATGTTCATGAGCCCAAAGATGTATGTTGCATCCATCTTGTTGCATCCTTCATGCAACGTAGTGATGGATTTGCGCTCGAACAAATTGATGTATTCGTTTCCTTCGTTGCTTGGAACCGCCTACACATCCCACACAACTGCAGACGCGACATCCAGCGACTCCTTCATCCACTCGGAAGGAGCGACTCGAATGGGTGGAAGATATCAGTCAAACTATCCAACAGTGGATTTCTTGGCTGGAAGACTTCGACCCCGGCCACGCAGGGTATCTGAAAAATACTAGGAGTTATCATGATCATTCATGGTCCACATGATTCAGCCCAATGGTTCTGCAGTTGCCCTCCCTGAGAATGCTTTCTTCACTAGCTTGCGGTCAGCCCAAACCTCCAGCTCACTTGGGCTTGCACTGCAGATCCGCCGCCTGCGTTCGCTTCGAACACACCGAGTCTCCGAGGCGAAGGAGTGGACTCCTTCGTCCCCAGACCATGTTCCCACCTTGTCTTCAGGCGAAGGTCCATGGCACCAAGAGAATTCCAGCTTGCTAGTGCAGTGTGGGGTCCTAACGATTGAATTAGAGAATTCATCTCATTAATAATTGTTCTCTATGTTACATGTTCTAATATTAAGATTGACTGTGCTTGACTTCAAAGGCTATCCAAGCAATTGCTGATCTGAACAAGTCTATCTCGTTCCTGAGCGCAACTGCAAGTGAGTCGCTCAGGGCAGTGGATTGATTGGTGGGGTGTTGAAAACCATCCGCCCATCCGAGACGATCATCACTCTTGAACGGGGGGCGTCGCCATGCGGTATGGTGTCTTGCCAGCCTGGTCTTGAGTGGGAAAGGCTCGGAAAGGCTCCGAAAATCCAAGGGACCAGGCCGTCTCCCATTGTGCGACACACGCGACGGGCAGCTCGTCTCCCATCTGCCAGCTGCTACGGGCAGCTCGTCAAGACTTGTGCCCCTGAGAATTCGGTCTGTGGAGATTCTCCAGAAGCATTCGGTCTCTTTTTCTCCTCACCCGGCATTCTTTCCTCCATCCATCTGGTGCACCCGCATCACTTCTCGCCTCAGATCCATCTGGTAGCTCCGACAGATCCGGGGCAGTCGAAAGCCCTATGGTTCCAACATGTTCACAATCAAAACCATTTGATGAATTTGATGAAGAGCCCAAGCCCAAATAAGGCTTATGAAAATCTTTAGCTGCTACGTGTTGGAAACTGCAAAAATATTTCATTTTCATTTGGTTATCATTTCATGTTAATTTAATTATCATTTTATTATCATTTTGGAACTTCATTTTTTTTTCGTTTTTTTATCGTTTTTTTTATCATTTGTGTATAATGTGGTGTTGAGCTTACATTTAGGATTGAACTAGTTATTCTTCCAATGGGATTCGTGTTGCTTTTGCTGTTTGGTCAGTGAGGTCTGTGTTTGTATAATAAAGCTATATGTATATATACAATTGAATTTGCTGTGCTTGCTATGCTCATTGAATGCATCTGACAATTGCATGCTTCTTCAGCTGTGAGGAGGTTTGTGAGGCTTTTTTTGGAGTGTGAGGAGTAGTCCGAAGTCACATAACTACTACTGGCAGTAACTGCAACTACTAGTTACTACTGACTACTTACTACCACCACTACCAGGTACCACTTACCAGACCATACAGCTGTGTATGGTTCTGCTGGTTGACAAATATGTGTGTGTGTGTGTCAATTATAGATAGATATATATATATATTAATCGTTGAACATCAATGATTCCACAGGATGCATCTCCTACTTAGCTGCCGTTGATTAATCGTTTATTTAATAAGCCAATTGATTTTTGCTGTTTAGCTTAGCGTCTATCTGCTATCTTCAAAAGGTCGTGTGCCACACCTGGAGGTGGAGTCCGGCCTTTGCCAACTAGCCCACTCTTTCCGCTTCGTCAATGTGAGTTCAAAGCCCATATCATGACAAGAAAACAAGGCAAACACGCAACTCCTTTTCACAGCCGCGAAAAAGTGCAAAAACTGCCTTTCACAACTGGCCGTTTCATCTTGAGGAAACAGGGTATCCCAGGGAGTCTCCGAAATTTTGAGACGCGCCCATCCCTTGAAGAAGGCAAATGGCCACAGATCCTCCTCCTGCTGCCGCATGACTTCCTCAAGCACCTGGCCGGGTGATAATTGTTTGAGCCACAGCCATTGGACCGCCGGATGTCATTGTTTCACGAAAGGTGAAGCTACAAAGCAACTCACCTAGCTTGGGGTGCTGCATGCTGCTGTTGCCTGCTCACCTAGCTTGGTGTTGCAAAAAAAAAAGGAAACATGAGCCGTCTGCAAATCCACAAGTCGCGTTCCAATTATTGATACATACACCCACGAGTTTGATCATCCTTTTGGTGGGCGCCGGTGCCACCACAAATTAAGAAACTTACTGCAGTTCCTGAAACTATCTTCGATTGTCTTGTTGGGGGGCAAAGAGCAAGGGCGCAGATTGTCCAACGGTGGCACAGCCCTAATTTGCAGTCCTAAAAAAGCCTCTCAGGATGAACGCTTCCAGTTTCCAGAGATGTCGAACTCTACCCTGGAGCAAAAGCAAATCGGAACAAGCAGCAGCGCCGCGACAAACATTATCAGATCCCCCAGATGTGCCTCTTCATGAGACTTGTCCGTCAACGCGGGTGCGAGGTCCTAGCGATCAACCAGGTAACCACCTCAGAATGACTTGATAAATCATCCTGGCACTGGTTTTAAACACCAAAAACTCCAGCTGAATTCCATGCCGATTCAGCTGCTTCTTCGAGTTTGTGGGCTTTTCCCTCCCTGTGCAGCTAGGTCCTGCGCAATGCCTGTCAGCTCATCAAAGTTAAGCGCCTGGAGGAATAAACACAGTCACAGTGGCTAGACAGAACTATTTCAGCCTCAATGTCCAAACTTGGGCCTCGCGGATGTCAGCCTTCCATAGACTTCGTATGACTTCGTAACCAGACAGAACGTCCGACAGTAATGTCCGACAGACGGAACGTCCGACAGTATTGGCTGAAAGGATCCACGATCCACTTCCTGTCAAACGACTCACCCCGGCCATCGACATGTCGAATGGCCTCATCTCACCCTGGCCTTGAGGCTGGCACTTCTGAGGACCTTTCGTTGGCTTCGACGCTCCACCTGGTCAGGCGGTCGAAAGAGTTGGGCAGAAGCGGTCTGGTCCGAACATGAGACTACCACAACCTGTAACCTCTCAAGTTACTAATATTCATTGTATAGGATTAATCAAGAATACTCAAGAAATCCTCCACCTCTGGATCGCCGGGTGTGGCTGGCGCTGCTGCCCTGCGAAGCAGGTGGACCAGCTGCGCCTGCCCAAGCAGAACATCATCTGGAAGCCATTGCTGGCTTGCAAAAATTCTACAAAGACATTCTCAATGTTCTGACCTCTTGAACACCCTGTCCTAAGTATGTCCAAGTCCGAGTAGAAAAGTATGGACTCGAGATTTCATGGGATCTTGCATTTGAGAAAAAAGAAGACCCGGACACATGGTCGCCTTGGGGATCTCGCCGTCCACTCGTCCCAACAGTCGCCTCAAGGCTCGGGCTCGGTTACGGACAGCCTGGATTCTGTTGGTCAAAAGACTGCCCCCCTTAACCCTTTGGATGTGACTCAAAAGAAAGCCAGGGACCCCAAGTAGTTTGTGCTCTTGTGCCTCCTTGACAGTCCTGGACTTTCTTCTGCCGATTTGTTTTCTGTGCTGCTTTGGAGCCATCCCCACATATTGCAACTGAGCATCCATCGGTTTTCCGCGGCGTGCTCTGCACAGAACCACTCCTCCAGCTTTCACCAAGCAATTAGGGAAGAGCTGCTCTAACTTTTAAGTTCACAGGTCGTTGCATTCCTCTCAAATCCAGAGCTTCCAAAGTGTTGATTTTCCGGACAAGTCTACAATTGCAGTCAGACCATGAGTTTGGGCTTGGGTTGGCTGAGCTCGAGGTTTCCTCACCGCATCGTCTCATCAAGTCTCATGAAATCCCGCCGGCGTGCGGCGATCTCATCGTCCCCACGCGGAGACGGAGGTCTCATCTCCTGCAACCTCTTCCTGGTGCATTGCCCCACCTTCGTGCCATGCCTCGTTACGGACTGAAGAGGACACCCTTGCAAGAAGGTCAAGGACACCCTGGCAGCGCATTCGCAATTCCTAAAGCATGTTGATGGGATGCAGGTGCTGTCGTGTAGCTTTATTTTTATGTGTTTTGTGTTGATCATTCCCAGCAACAAGTGGTTCCTCAGGGTAAGTGCGGAGTTTCAGGTAGCAACTTGAGGGCTCCCAGACTGCAGTGGTCAGAAAGTCCAAGCCTGCTCACGGCTCTCTGCCAGAACCCTTACTGTATGCAAGATAGAAGTTAAGTCACACAGTCTCTGGAAGTTTGGGACGCGTATCGTTTCAGCACCTTCGAGACACATCTTGCTAAGGCACAGGCTGAACCCGCGCATAGCAGCAGCTATCATCGATGGCCTCAAGACCCAGAACCGTAAAGAAACAATGAGAAACAATATATAATATATACACGGGTAGAGTAGATGGCACAAACCCCAAAAGGTGGTTTGTATGGACCCCTACATAAAAGACATCTTGGGGTTGTGCCATCTACTCCGAAACCACTATATATAACCTGCCACCATCTGTCCTCTACCTGGGCACTCTGCCACTTTCTGTGTCTTCTTAATGAGGGGGCATCTAGAGCAGTCTGTCAGCTCACAAGGGTGGTGCGTATGCAGTCTCCACTGGTGGACACCAAACAGAATCGTTGAAGAAACAGACTTTGTCCCGCGTCTATTGATGTCATTTCACATCTCTTTGGAACTATCCAGGACATTACAGGACAGAAGAATACTGCCAAGCTTGAGACGACATCTAACTACGCAAATCGACCCCTGTTTGCTTTCTGGCCCCTCCTCTGCCACTGGAGAGAAACGCGAAGACAAGGCTTGTCCCTGGACTCAGCTGAAGACGGAGAGACAAATGGTTGCATCATGTTGTATCCAGCCGGTTCACAGGTTTCAAGAAAGAATTGGGCATACCGTATATATTTTAAAAGCCAATTCCAAGGAGCACCCTCTTCTTTAGGTGTGTCATTCAAAAGTAAGATTTGCTTCTTCTTTGCTTTCCAAAGGGCACCCTGAGACGACGTGCATGCTGGGGAGTTCTCTTCATGCCGCCAGCGAATGGATTGTGACTGACAACAACTCTGCAAGGTCAGGTAAGTGACTGAATAGCTGCTACTTGTGGAGCCCCGTACACAGTTGGAGAAGATCCATCACTGATACTTTCCAACAAGAAGATGAACGGGGTGGGTCGGAGATCAGTCCTGTTGCACCTGTCATCTCACCCTGGCCTTATGTGGGCGTCGTGGGCCCGGCACGGTCACCACCTGGTGCTTGGGGATGAGAATCTCGGATGTCCACACATCTGGTGAACAACGGTCGCCAGGCTACAAAGTCTGAGACCTTTCCTTGCATTTGCCCAGCCATCATATCCTTTTCAATCCGATGTGGCCTCCTGGCAATCATCGATTTCCTCCACATCATTGTCAGCTTGTCGCTTCAACCCCATGGCTTTCACTGGGGCAGGCTGGATTCACAGGCTTTGGACTGCCTACGATTGTTTTGGGCTTAGAGCGCAAACGATCCATGCATTAGGCGCTTCCTCTCAAGAGATTCTCTTAAAGTCATGATCTTTACATCTCTTTACCTTGGCAGCGAGCCTGTGTCAAGGAAACATTGATTTTTCTCCAAAGCAGTTGGGGAGGTGAATTCCTGCACCAGTCTGTCTGATGGTACAAAACCTGCTGGTCAATAATCCCCCCCGTGGAAGTTGAGTCCAACTGGTCCTTGCGAGTCATAATCCAATCCATCGAACTTGCTCTGATGTTGCTTGCCTTTGATTACAAGGAAAAAGAGGGTGCCACTGTTTGAAAAGCAAGGCTCTAAAAATCCACGAAACATGCGTCCTCCTTCTATTTGCCCTATGGCCCTAGTCACATCTGTCGTCTTCCCATCGAAAAATAGTCTTCGCGCGATGAGCCCTTTTTCGCCCTTTTCGCCGCGCTCCGAGCGGAGCGCCGATCGGTGACCGAGTCATTCCTCGAGGCGCTTTGGGGTCCAGGGCTCTAAGTCCTCGTACTTTGTACATTCGAAGCGAAGACGCTCCAGGACGGCCGCATCCAGAGGAGGTGATCGTTTGCTTTCAAGCATCCTCGATTGGTGAGATTGGCCAAAAGTATTGCACCGGTTCTTTTGATAACTGAGACCAAGAAAAGCAGAACCATGCAGAACCAACGTTTCAAGAAGGGTTGTCCAGTGTCCCTGCGAAAAAAAAAAAAAACACTGGATTACGGGAAAGGGACGCCTTTAAAGTCATGCATGTGGCTCCAAGCATCCTCTGCACTTCTGCCAGGTGCTTCCTCCGGCTTCGCCGTGTCTCCAGGAATTCCATGGCCACATGCTGCTTTCGTGCAGCACCCACCGGATTGGCGGGGCGCACCTCGCCCGGGCGGTCCACGTACTCCAGGATGGCCATGGGAGTGGTGTCCCTCTGACGATAAGTGAAGAGGTTCACCACCTAGCACCGGTGGCAAATCGGAAGGGCACTTCATCAAGGTGGCATGGATGGGGCATGGATGGGGCATGGTCAAGGCGGTGAGGGAGACCCGTCCGGAGCCGAAAAAGGAAAGACAGCAGGTCCGGTAGGTGAATGGTGGGCAGCAAGAAGAGATAGACGTGTCACTTGTGGTGCCAATCCGTAGCAGACACAGAAGAAAGGTCTGCTTGCGACTTGCGAGCTGGAGGGAAGTTGGGATTGAGGAATTCGTCGTAACTGGCTTAAGGTGCTGGTGGCTGGATAAGGGACGGGTCATGCTCAGCAACGGGATTTATATATATAGGAGGAAAACCATTAGATCATCTATCCAAATTATCTTGCACTCTTCTTGGCCATTTACGTATCATGCAATCACCTGGAATATGTTTCTTGTTGTTTCATGTTGTTTCTATGATTGAAGCCTCACTCATTTACGACAGGGGCAATCTGGGTATTATATGCTGCTCGAATGATAAGATGAGACCTTAACAACAGGTAACAACAAAATTTTCTTATCTGCTTATATACTCTGTTCATCTCTGTTCATCCATCTTCCCTTCTTACTGGTACTGGTGGTCGTTCAGGAGTATGCCATGACTTCTCATCGATGGAGAGTAGAAGGTGTGTTGTTTGTTTTTTCATGTTTTTTCTCCGTTTCAGCTCGAGAAGAGAAGTTCTCATCAAATAGTGCTCCAGGCCACGCGGGAGACATGGAAGTGGCGGTCCTGGAAAAAAAAAATATTTTTCTCGTGGAAATCAGGCTTCAGACACCCCAAAGGCTTCAGACAAAGAAAAAAACTGGAAACCGATCAATCAATCTGACAACTGATCAAGCATGATCAAGCGATATCATCATTGGCTTCCACTTTCTCTCGTTTAAGTCCTTGTACCTGGGCAGCATTCGCTCATACAGAATCCGGCGCGCTTCGGGAGAAGTCAACATGCTCTCCACGAGGCCATCATGGTAGGGTGAATTCTTCTTCGCTAAAAAGACGATCTCCTCCGCGTATTGCTGCAGCTCTTTCGCTCTGGGCAGGGAGGTCTCGAGACGCTGGTTCAGGATGAGAAGATTCAGCATATCCTTCACCCACTTCCTTAGGGATGGAAGCAAAACGAGTATGATCCTCCGAATCAAATCTGAAATCTCATGACCTTAGAACTGCATTCCCACTAGTAAGATCTAGTAATTACGAACAAACCAAAAATACTCTCAACAAACTACGAACAAACAAACAAAAAACTCAACAAATCAGAGGCTTCCATTGCTGATGGGATGGCCCAAAGACTTTGTGGTAGATCCGCTTCCCTTTGGAACGCGCGCCTTTGGCGATTCGATTGGTTTCAGCGATCCAGCCCATCTTCGATCACTTGAGCCAAGACGGGTTCTAGACTTGAGGATTCGTCGACTTCGAACGGGGCAGTAGCAAGAAAATACTAGGGCATCGCTACTAGTAGCAAGAAGCTAGTAGGGGATGCTCTTGTTACTAGATAAAGCCAGGTGACACGATCAGGCGCAGCAAACCGTCGCCACTGAAAATCTCTCCCGGTGTGAACACTCGGTCGTTGGTGAAGAAATGGTGCTGGGACAACGGTGCTGGGTCACGTATGAAAATGGACGTTCTGACCTGGGGGGGCCTTTCTGAGAGGTCAGATCATGTCAGATCTTTTAGAACTAGGAACAAGAACGCTACTAGGGGCTCCTGGCATCGCTACTAGGAGCAAGGATGCTACTAGGGGCTCCTGGCCATAGTACTAGGAACAAGAACGCTACTAGTAACAAGAAATAAATAGAATTAGAAGTCTTGAGAGTCTTGGTGAAAGCCGACCCGTCTTGAGAGTCGATCGTGCCGCTTTTTGAACTGCGAGCTGCGCACAACAGATTCGTCGGCCGACTGCGCAGAGATTCGTTCGGCAAACAACGGTGCATCACACACTGAAGATGCCAAAATGGAAGGCGAGTGTGAGCCATGGACTAAGCTCCAACCAGATCAACAAAATGGAAGCTGGAATGTCTTAGTGAGTAAAATGTTCCGAGAAAACCCGGAGTTTCGCTCATCAATGGCTTAGGCCAAGGCTGGTGTATTATGAACCAACTTGGTCGTGATGGGAGTGGTTCGGGCCATCACGCTGACACGCGGCGCAGGTCTCAGGTTTGGTAACCTGCGGCTGTGGAGTGCTTCATCCGACCAACGGTTGGCACTTCATTCGACCAACGGTTAGCTCGTTGCGCCATGTAACACCAAGGCTTGGGACCTTCGTTCCAACCTGATGGATGTGTACTGACTGGAGAAGGTCGGGCGATGAGATGGTCGTGCTTTCGCGGCGACCTGATGGATGCTTTCTCTTCATCTTCACTCCACAATTCACCCGAACATCTGCAAAGTAACACAAAATACTCGTGTAACATGTATACAACTTCAGGCAGGTGCTGCTGCCAAAACTCTAGGTCTTTTTTTGTGAAGCAACAAAATAAGTAATGTGTTTACACTGTCAAACCATGTTAATCACATCCAGAATGTGCTTCCGCTGTGGTGACTTCGACACCAGGCACCATGTGTAGGCCGACAGCCAACCACGGGTGCCAAGGGACGCCCTTCAACCGCGATTGGCCGATCCAACAAGACCCGATTGAAACCTGCACTGCGGCCCGACACGAACGACCATGCCAACAGCAAGGGGCGGGGGAAGCGGCCGCCGTCTCGCGCTTGGAAAGGCCCCATCCAAGACCGAACGACCATCGTTGAGGAACGCACAACGACCATCATTAGGTTCCCAAAAGCATCTCTCTCTGACCTCACAGGGTCGCCGCAGAACTCTCCTGGCTCAAATCCTGACTAGGTAAGGACAGGCGACTGGGAGCATCTGGGAGCCAAGAGTCAGGAGCTTCAAGGGGAGGTTGAGTGGCATGGTACTGCTCTGGATCCATCCAACGGCATCCCACGACACACGGAGTACCATCCGCCTACCATGCCAGACGTCTCGGCTGAGGGCCACCTGCAAACTCGACCACTGGAGTGTCAAAGCTCTCAAAATGCTTGAAATGACTGGAGGTTGGTGGGGAGCATCTGAGATCTTACATGATAGCTGGTATCTAGTGGTACATCTCAACTAACTAAATAAGTAAACAATACCTTTTGCAATTAGTGTGAAACACAAAACTAGTAGTAAACCACCTCTTTAGGAAAATTGTGGTTTGAATTGAAGGTCCATTCTGGACTGCACGAAGACTAAAGACAGAATGGGCTGCATGCATTTCCACCTCCAAATTCCCAAAGATTGTTCCACCCCTAGATGCTCGTGGTGGATCCCTTTTGGAAGTTCCTTTCCCTGGATCGCTGTTGGGTCGCGGCGTTTCCGTCTTCCGTCTTCCGCCTCAAAGGCTCCCTCATCCGCACGGAGGAGCCGATCGAGCGATCGGGGCGGTCCTCCTGCGATCGGCGAGGCGGGGTGGTCGTCGGAACGGTCGTCGCTGAAGGAACCGCCTAGTACACGCGTGGATGGAAGCGGAAAGCCCCTGTTGCCATTGTTCGTAAAGGATTAATGGTTATATGCAAAGGTCCATGTGCCACTTCCATGTTGGTGAGTTGGAGGATGTTCACAGGCAGTGATCTGTTCCAAGCGAGGCGATGCCAAGTGAGCCTCTTCAGGGAGGAGGCCATGGCCCCATCTTGGCAAAGAATAAAACAAGTGCAATGGCGACTGTTCCGAGGCAGCCGATCAAACGATCCTGAGCCATCAGCAGCTCCAAAAGCCTAGGTAGGCTTTGATGGTTGGATGATGTGGGTCTTTGGGTAGGACAAAGAACTGGGTGAAGAAGACTCTAAGGAAAGTGTCTTGACATGGCCGGTTGAGTGCTATTCTATTCTATAGATACCATGTATTGGATACTATGTATTGGATATTATGAGTCATTTGGTCTATAACCTCCCAGACAAAGGATAAACATGGTTAAAGCATATTAAAGCCGCCAGCCGGGCAAAGGTGTGTTCATCCACTTTACCCACCTCTGCATATCATCTACTGGATGCTGTAAATGGGGGATGGTCAGAATGAAGGTTTTTCATGTTTTTGCCATATCCAGGACATGCTCAACCGTAGCCATGTTCCTCCCCCAACTACTTCATAAGCTACCGATGATCTCGCAAAGTGTGCCAATCAAATCCTGTTGCTCTGCGTCTTGGCGCCTGTAGTCTTGGCTCGCGCTCTCTTCCGAGTCTTTCGCCTGGGACGACGATTGCGTCCGGTGACGAGCGTGGTCGTTCACGAAACATCCGAAGCTTCAGAAAGACCTCTGCTGTGCCATCCTGAACACCCTGCTTTGTCAGATATTTATATATATATATATATCGTAAATGATGTGTTCTTGGCAGTGCTTGATCCTGTCCTCGTCCTACTTCTTGAAAACTTGATGAATGCCCCGTGCATTTGACCTACACCCCAGTGATCGCATCCAGATTCCAACATCAAAGGCAGCTTCACAGTGGAGGCAGCATCTCCCCCTCTGAAAGCACACCGTTCTAGAAACCGAATTGTCTAGTCTAGGATTGGGAAACAACATCTCCCGCTACGGTACCAGTATGCACAACAGCCCCATTGTTTGCCGGTGCAAAATACAGGGGACAGATGGGACAGCATGTATTGGATTGCTGGCAAAAGATTGCTCTCTCAAATGCTCAACATGCTTGAAGTTGTTCTAATGATGCCATCTTTTCGCATCAGTCTGGATGATGAGCAAAAGCAACATAGTTGTCATGGAGATTCAAAGACCCTTTGGTTGCAGGTAGAGCTGGAGCCCAGTGACTAACAAAGAAGGCCACCCTTTGACCAAAAGACCATCTCACCTGCTCACCTGCTCACCTCGCGTCAAAACAAATGGGAACCTAGCATCCCTCCAGTGGAAAAACCTCCGGTGGTTTCTTTGAAAAGCGTCCGGTGGTTTCTTGGACCTAGCATCCCTTGCCATGTGTCGAGAGAAGTGCGTGTACATTTGGCTGAAAATGATGAAACATCATTAAAGGCTACGGCCAACTGATGCCTGCTTCACACCATACCCAGCACGATTCACAAGCACCTGCGGAAAGGCTCTGCTTTTCCTGGCATGAAGCTCGGGGGGGAGGGCCATGTGGGGTGGCAAATCCCATCCTGAAATGCCTCTGGAGCCCAAAATCCACATCACCATCTTTGCTGAAGAAATGTGTACGGCTGCACCCAGAAACCCAATGAAACCCACACGTTGAAAAAGTCCAAGTTGTCCTTTCTCCTCGTTGCTTCGTTATCTTGAGAAAGTATATATTTGTTTCCACTTCCAATCAATGCCAAGCTTGGTTTGGGCATGGTTGGGCCTCTGGTCATTATCTCAGGTTGATTCTCTTCCCATCCTAAAGTGCTTTTGAGGAGACGGACCTCTTGAAGCTCTGAAGCTCTGCTCATTGCGGAATTCAGCGCCACAGATTGGCGCAAGTGGCGTGAGTGACTTTGCTGCGAGTTGCGAATCAGTTTTGATACCATGTCACGTCATCCCATTCAAAAAGCAGAAGACATGTGTCAAGAAAGCATGCCAACATAATCCAACATGTCGTCTATCACGACCACGACCACGACCACCACCACCACCACCGCCACCACCACCACCACCACCACCACCTCCACCTCCACCTCCACCTCCACCGCGACTGCGACTGCGACTGCGACTGCGACTCCTACTACTACTACTACTACTACTACTACTACTACTACTACTACTACT
>CAXAMN010026617.1:523610-566162 GCA_963970005.1 Durusdinium trenchii
TCCTACAAGAGTGTCCCACAAGAGAGTCCCACAAGAGTGTCCCACAGAGTGTCCCACAAGAGTGTCCCACAAGAGTTTCCCACAAGAGTGACCCACAAGAGTGTCCCACAAGAGTGTGCTACAAGAGTGTCCTACAGAGTGTCCCGCAAGAGTGTCCTACAAGAGTGTGATTTGGACATATTAGTTTGTCGAACGTGTTTGCATTCGGGTTCGTGGGTTCCATCTTGTTCAGTTGAAATCCCAAGCTAAACCTTCCCTCCATATTTGGTCATACACATCATCATGAGCATCTCGGCCATTGTGCTGGCAAAAAACAACAGCATGGGATGGTACAGCAATGTTTTAGATTGTTTTAGCTTGTTTAAGTTTGAGGTCTTGACGACCCGCAAACCAAACATTGGTGAGTGAATCCACTTCAGAATCACCAAAAGAAAGAATGCTCTACCCTTTTGTCCGAACATTCAAGCACTACTCCTTACTTCCGCTAAGGAAGTGCTTTTCTCGATTCGTTTCTTGATTGAGGCGCTGAGGCGCTGACATCTGCTTCTGATCAAAGCGTCGGAAGTCCCGATGAAGAACCGAAGAGCTTTCCAGGAACTTGGCCGAGGGATCCACATGCACCACCTGCTGAAGATCGAAGAAGATCGAAAAAGGATTCAAGACCGCGAAAAAAATCAGGGAACGGTACTTCCCAAAACCGAAGAAGAGTGTTCATCATGATATGCAAAGTGCAAAAGGAGTAGATCTCCACTGTCGTAATTCAAAGTGCAGCCTGATTCACCCATGGTCGCTCAAGTAGACAAATGAGATCGTATGAGTCTGCATCTATTTGACTCCTGTTGTCGTATGATGTCGTATGTATGTATAGTTCGCGGATTCTGGATGTGGCATCTATCTAGTGCCTCCATAAATTCGATGGTCGTGAGCAATTTGAGACCCCGCCACAACAACAGCGGATTTAAAAAGCAAGAAGTAAAGCAGAAGCGGACCTGACCCAACGTGTTGTTTCCACTTCAAAGTGAGGTAAATCTTTGAGGGATACTTCACTTCCCCAGAACCAGCTCTTACGCTTTCCGGCCTCATGGGGCCGCTGGGTCTTGCTAAGCACTGCATTGGAAGCTTGGGCATCCTGGGTGCCAGCCCCACACTCTTCTGTGGCTGTAGCGCAAGGGCGTGCCGTATATATTTACACATCCAAAAGGTCTCATGATCTGAATACTGGGTCTACCTTGTGGAAAAAAGGCTGTTGGGAATGGCATCCTCCTTCCGACTTGAGGGAGGGCGGCTCGGACGATTCTCGGACGCCTCTCGGACTCTCCAAGCTCTCCAAGCTCCGTACATATGCAGGGTACGAGGACTTCGTTGTCGTGACCTCAGACTTCTCGCGGGAGGGAGAAGACTTGAAATGTCCTGAAGCATTAAAGCGTCCTCAGACAAAATAATACCCACATTCTGAATACTCTGAGTCATAAATCTGGTACTGTTCAAGACGTACTACGTAATCAAAATTAATGTTCAAAAGCAATGACTTTGGGAATGCCTGTTGATGAGGAATTGGCTCTTCCTCCAGTATGCCAGGGAAGTCAGCAAGCTGATATACATAAGCTGATCGCCAAATCGAGCTTCCAAGAGCTTGGGCATGGGCTGTGCCCTGGAACCACTGCTGTACCATTCTGCAATGTGACCAAGTGACCCTAGCTCCCTTGGGGGCTGGCTACACACCCCGAAAACCTCGGGTCCTAGGTGAAACACCACGACTTCCCAAGTGCCATGAAGTGTACGCTAGGCCGCCAGTCCCCTAGGACTCGGACTCTGACCACCCATCCCTTCATCCTCTGTGCCCCCCGGCTGCTGAGAGTGGAGGTTTCGGAGCATTGGCACCAGCACCCCGCGACTGCTGCTTGTAGAGTTCCCGAAGCTCATTCGTGGGACCTTCGAGACGGGAGACGGCCGGAACGGCGAGAACACGGGGCCTTCAGCGGGGCTCCCGTTTATGTTTACGGGAGCATGAAAGGAAAGGATCTACAGGTGGAGGTGTAGTGTGAGTAATGTGAGGATCTCAGTATCTCTAGCAGCCATCTTCAGAGTTCTTGGCCAAAAAAGGTACTCTCTTCTCAACAAAGGCCTAACTGGCGATGGTACCCTGGTACTCGTCAGCGAGATGCAGATGCTCTGAGAAGCGGACCCCATGCATCCAAAGAGCAAGGCGTAAAGGTGGAATGGTACGTACACATTGACCTTCTCATGCCACTGTCTACCTCAAAAGACGAGCCCAAAATCTCCGCAGCCGGAAAGAAATAAATCCATCGAGTCGAAACTAAACTTGTAATTGTGGTCGAAAGAACCTTGTCCGTTGCAAATGATGTTGAATTGAAAGAGTCTAAACTTGCATTTATTCCCCACCAAAGGATGAATCTCCGTCCCTCTGAACGCCCGTTCCACAACCGCTTCGGTTTCTGTGTCGTTCAGTTTCTCAGCGAAACGATCAGCCCTCGGGCATGTTCCTGTGTCCCCGCACCCCCGGCTGATATCTGGTCGGCGGTTGCAGGATGGATTGAAAGGATGAACTCCTCACAGTGTCCCTCAATTTGACCCCTGGCAAAAGAAGAAATAGACTATTCCCTAGTCTAATATGCACCCATGAAGTGCCTTCTTTATACTATTCTCTCATCACAATGCTCTCTGTCCCTGCGCACTGTGCAGCATCAAGACTACAATGGCAACCTCAAATCCTTCTAAGCACAGATTCTCCATTGCACCACGACCATCAAAGCTGCTCTCAGTGTCCCTTCTCAGCTCGGCCCGGTCCTTGCCATCTGCGCATTAACTGGACCATCGGCAAAGTGGTTCCTGCATTCGTCTGGTCCGTCCTGCGGTCTCCTGCCTTCCTCTCATATCCTCCGATCCTTTCCACCAGAGAGCGAACAACAACTGAACTCATTCCTACCAGCAATTAGGTGGGAGGCCATCACTTCTAGGTTGCCATCGCTATTAGGTTGGAGGCCATCACTTCTACCTCATTCCTACCAGACTTATTCCTACCAGTGGTCCCGGGTGCCTCAAGGAATCCCCCGAAGTGGTCGAGAAGAAGGCCTTGGCCTCGGTCTTCCGAGACGGAAGGCGTGGCGGAAAAACGCCGAACCACTGGCGAAGTCATGGATGGAATCGGCTGGGCATTGAAGTTCCGGCAGAAACAACAGAATTGCTCCACCAAATCGCCCCGGCAGGGTAGCATGCTGGTTCAAAGGAGCAACTATTGCCCAAAAACATCTGAAGAGATACTAGTAGCTTCTTGCTACTAGTAGCAATGGCCTCCAACCTAATAGCGATGGCTTCCACCTATATATAGTAGCTTCTTGAGTTTGCTTCCAAGGAGCACTAAAATCCAAACGCATTGTCCAAACAAGCTGGGCACCCAAACACACACCTCCGGAGACAAAACCCCGTGCACCGATGGCAAGGGCCGCATCTTCGAGGAGTGGGCAGCAGCTGCGAGCGACCGTGGACCGTGGACCCGTGGACCACGAGTGATTGGGTGGTCAGAGAGGATGGGGTCGTTCGTAGGAGTGGATGATGTATGATGTGGATGACTCATGATTCATATTGGAAGTCTGAAGTGCCAGACCAGCACTTGTTTTGTGTTGCTGCGCTGAAAAAACAGACACAAAGCAGAAAGAAAGGATTCAAAGGTGGCCACTTCGCCATGAAGATCTTGGCTTCCTTTGAAGAATCCGGTGAAGTGGTCATGAAAAAGATGTATAAAAAAGTAATTGGTTCCTATGATTCCAATGGTAGACCTTGGTTCCAATGGTTGCAAAAAGGCCTTTCCTGGTGCTGTAATCTGTAAACCTGTGTAAACCTACATGTCTACTATATAGATGGAGTCCTGGCCTTCATGCGGTGGTAGCTGCATTTTGCCGCCCAAATCCCAGGCACACACTGATCGCAGCAACAGGTCAATATATTCAATGTTACATTTTATATACATATATTATATATAGAGAGAGATGCTTGGAATTGTTGATGGTTGTTGAGTGCTGAATGATCCTCTCAGCTCCTATGCGCATTCCAAGCTGAAAGCTGGAGAACACATGCGGGTCACAGCCCAGCTGTGGAACATTTGAGTCGCTTTCATGCCCAGAATGGCACTTCTATTGCCTCCTGGCGCAGTCTTGAGCCAGGATCACTGGAGGCGGAGACTCGGCTGTGGCTCACGAAGAGCTCAAATCAATGAACATGGCCGCACGTGTTGCTTCGTGGAAGGGGAACCTGACATGAGAATCTGACAAAAGATGCAAGTCCAAAGGGGCAAGTGATCCAAAACCTCGGGGCAAATCCCCCGGGGCAAATCCCAGAAGGACTTGCTACCAAAGGGATGGGTTTCCCCTTCACGGCCTATGCTTCAGGTCTCACTTACTAAAGGACACCCAGCCAACACCGGACGTTCCGAAACCTGTATGGAGGCAATCCTTCGAACCCGCACTCACCAACTGGGCCAACAGCTTACGGCTTAAGAGAACGAGCAGCGACAAACACAGAAAGCAGCGACAGTCTCCAGTGACGGACTTGATGAGCTGGAACTGTTCACTGGCGGTTCGCCAGCTCAGACGGAGTTCTGTGGATGTTAGTGCATCACCAGAAATCCACCCGACACTGCCGACACTTCGCTCTTTTGCCGACACTCTGCTGAACGTCTCCCCCTCTCAGTCCTGCTCCTCTGTTCTCAGGCGAGCATTTCGGTTGGTCACCTTGAAGGTAGAGAGTGAGCATTTGCTTCGCATGGTCTTCCATTGGTTGGATTTACTAGACCAAAGAACTGAACCTGTCAACAAGTTCCAACGAGAAACAAGCAAGATCTACCCGTGTTCTCACCGGTCTGCTTATAGTCTTGTCCATGCTATTCTGCGAGAAGGCCTACTTGCACTTTTTTTCAGAAAACATCTGCTGTTCCTCGTGCATATGTGTGGCTCCCCAGGTGTGAGGCAATTGCAATGCTCCAAAAGTAGTTCCTATACTCTCCATTCGTCACCCTCCAACAATCCATCCAGATCTTTCCAGTGTCTCCCTGGGTGTGAGCAGCATTCGGTTGATGAATAGACAACTAGATTCCAAGCCCCCGACGTGCAAGCGAAGCTGGTCAGCCCGCTCCACAATCTCCTTGCGCTTCTTGGCGCCAATGTTGTGGGCGACTTCGACGCAGTACTTCTCATTGTGCATGAGAAGCATCTCTAGGTCCGCCGGGCATCGCACAACGAACTTGTAGAAGCCATTCTTGAGGCGAAACCGGGTCTTCTTGTCGGAGCCATAACCAATCTTTGGCATGAGAGTGGAGCCCTTGAATCGTCTGCGCACCCGACCATCGATACCTCTAGGCTTGCGCCAGGCTGGGTTCATGCGCTTGAAGCGGTCAGCCTGGAAACGGGTGAACTTCTTTGTGCGCTTCTTGACGATCTTCTTCTTGTCCGCCGGCGTCGGCATGGCCTTGGAAGTGACAACTTTCTTTCCCACCGGGATGATTTTCGGCAAGCACAACTGATGCGCGCACAGTGCACGTCTCAACTACATCCGAGCTTCCGGCTGCGGCTACTCTACTTCAGGCCGCCGGAGGTGTTCAGCTGAAGGGACGGAACTACCCTTGAGATACGGCACATCAAGGCAAGACCACCTGAAAAGGACTGGGCGATCTAAACATGTCCAAACCCCAAAATAGCCTATGTAACTAATTATCCATACTTTTGAACCAATACCACTCAAAGCTATGGCGGTTCCGGGACTTTTACCGCGTATTCTCTGGGATGTGGACGTCCACACCTCTTGGCATGGCATGGGGACTAGTATCCATGATTTTCAGTTGAGGGGTTCCCGGATTTGCTTGATGGCTATTCAAACTGATCCCGGATCAGCACTGTGTGAACTCCACAAAACACTAAATATAGCAAAGTGTTGCGCTACAGAGGTCTTGGAAATTGCCTGTCCATTTGGGGACCATCGTCAAACAGCCGTAGCTCGACCTGCACACACTGTTTTGATACCCCTTTCAGCTCTAGATCCCTCTCGCGGCCGCCACTAGTCCTGCTCCTCAGTTCGTAACCGTGCCTGCCGATTGGTAACCTGCAAGTATTCAGGGCAGACACTTGACAAGTGTCATTGAACTGTTGTTCAGTGTGTTGGACAACAGTTAAAGCAAATTGCTTCTTTCAGAGGTGCCTCAAGTTGACAACGGTGTCAACATCAACATCTCAACATCGGGCTTGTGTGGGTCTGGTGACCATGTCTGGGATAGACTGATACAGATTGACTCGTGTGGAGATTGACTCGTCAAAAAATGATGGTTGAAACGTTGAAACATGTGGAACCGCGCGATGACGTGACATGCCGAAGGCAACAGTTCTCTCTGGTGGAGGCACCCTGCTCATTCACTCCTTCCGAATTGATGAACTTTCCAGTGTCTCCCTGGGTGTGAGCAGTATTCGGTTGATGAATAGACAACTAGATTCCAAGCCCCCGACGTGCAAGCGAAGCTGGTCAGCCCGCTCCACAATCTCCTTGCGCTTCTTGGCGCCAATGTTGTGGGCGACTTCGACGCAGTACTTCTCATTGTGCATGAGAAGCATCTCTAGGTCCGCCGGGCATCGCACAACGAACTTGTAGAAGCCATTCTTGAGGCGAAACCGGGTCTTCTTGTCGGAGCCATAACCAATCTTTGGCATGAGAGTGGAGCCCTTGAATCGTCTGCGCACCCGACCATCGATACCTCTAGGCTTGCGCCAGGCTGGGTTCATGCGCTTGAAGTGGTCAGCCTGGAAACGGGTGAACTTCTTCGTGCGCTTCTTGACGATCTTCTTCTTGTCCGCCGGCGTCGGCATGGCCTTGGAAGTGACAACTTTCTTTCCCACCGGGATGATTTTCGGCAAGCACAACTGATGCGCGCACAGTGCACGTCTCAACTACATCCGAGCTTCCGGCTGCGGCTACTCTACTTCAGGCCGCCGGAGGTGTTCAGCTGAAGGGACGGAACTACCCTTGAGATACGGCACACAGAATTGAAGAAAACATGTCCTGCGCATGCGGAGATGACACACTGTGTAACAAACAATCTGGCACGACAGCTCAGTAGGTATGGAGCCACTTAAGCGCTAAGTGCACAAACTAATTTCTCCCACTTCCGTACGACTGTGGAGCCAACTGAAGACAATCATGCCCTTCACCCAAGCACTCAGGCACCATTTTCGAGGTTTAATTCAGGCTTTTAGCCCGTCGGTTTCTCCGGCCTCGCGTCCCCTTGAAGCTCTTGCGACTTCAGGCAACCGGTCGACGGTGTCGACCAGCAATTGGGAAAGCGATCGTCCAAGGGATTTGGGCCCGGCCACCAGGATTTCGGAGCTTCGTGGGTCCGAGTGATGGTCCTCATGTAGACTCTTGATCAAAAAAAGTCTGCCAGACATGGATGCGCGCACTTGCGGACGTCCGCGCCCACAACGACCCCTTGTGACATGGATTGGAAAACCTCTTCATATGTGTTTACTGAATCAACTAACAGTCTACATTATGTCCTGGTTGGCACCTTGCAACGGCTCATTCGACTCCTGAGCTGGCCGATGGCTCCCCCTCATCGATTTGGGCAAACGGCGGCGACGATCGACAGCGGAGTGCATCCACTAGCACCCGGCCGTCTCAGAACTCGTCATCTCCCAGCCTCAACTGATGAAGCTGGAGCTGCATTCATCTTAAAACCCAGTGCCTTCTTCTTCTATGGGCAGCCGCAGTTTGCAGAAGCTGCTAAGAGGGACAGTTTGCCAATGTTTGCTTGCCCTACCTCCATGGGCAGTGAGGTTCTAAGTGGTCACCTGCCACTTCCTTGCTACCGCACCCAAAATAGAAGTAATCGAAAGTAAGTTTTGACCAACTCTTCACCTCATTGAACCAAGTTGCTCTTCGTCTTCTTCGTCATCGAAGTCATCCTGGAACCCACAGGCATGACGAGTCAACATCGGTCATGCAGTGGCTTTGCGCATGCACTGTGCAGAGATGTCCCATGATGTTCCTCATCCGACCCTACCACTGTACCTCATGCGACCAGAGATTGGCATCAACTCCTTAGTTTCTTTCTGCTTTCTAGGTTGGAGGCCATCCCATCGCTTTTAGGTTGGAGGCCATTGCTATTAGGTAGGAGGCCATCACTAGTTTCTTTGTGTCTTTAATTCAAACTACCACGATTTCCCCTGGCCTTCTCTCTGTCTGCTGCTCTCTGCTCCTTGCGCTTCTTGAGGTCCTACAAATCAGCCAACTTGATGTTCGTATTTATATGCTCTTTCGAGGCATCCTTGACTGTACTTCGAGATTCAACACTCTGTCCTTAACAATTAAATTGCTGCAACAATTGAAACAATTGATCACAAGTGTCTAAGCAATATCCGACAAAACATAAGAATAAAGTTAAAAAAAAAAAAACAGTAATGAACCAAAAACATGTGGCACATGAGTCACATACCTTTTTTAGCTCATTGAATTGGAAAGAAAAGCACCCAACATGTCAGGCATGTGAGTCATGTCAGGCATGTGGCTGTTGTTCTCCTCCATCATGCTTTTGGCCTTCTGTACAAGGCTGTCTTTATTGCAGTCCGGATTCTCTGTGCCTCAGGCAACACGTCTCACAGCCAGCACTGCGAGTCTCGTGCGTTCAATAGAGACCCAGCTTCGAAAACTTACTGTATCTATTAGGTAGTAATTACGTTGATTGAGAATTTACGCAAGACTCTGGAATAGCCCTTTGTGCGTTTTGTCGCTGTAATTCTTCTTGATCGAGTCGAAACATGTTCCGACCAGCGCCGGCACAGTTTGGAGGCCCGACACATGGCCATGGCGGCCTTGCCGGATTCATCCTGCACATCGACCCGGTGATGTTACCGGCATCGGAAAGCTGAAGACTCCACGACGACTGAGAACTGTCGTGTACCGGTCGAAAGCTGGAACAGGAGGAACTTGAGCCCACACTAGATGGAGCATTTGGAGAACTGGTGCACGAAATGCAGGGAGGCATATTGAAGCCCAAAACAGGTTCATTCTTTGGAGGCGAAGTTATGAGCCAGCACCTACAGAATTGACCTCGGCCTTGGCTACACACAACTTTGTTGTCTGCGGGACAGGTTCCCACACGAACTGTCATCACCAAACCAATTTGAATCAGCCAAGTGAGTCCTTGAAAAGCACCGCCTACTATGGGCACTAACAGACCACACTTAAAGCGTCTTACTTTTCAGTATCCTCACATCCTAAAACAGATTGGAAGATGATTAGAGGGGGCCGAAAGCAGGGATCTCCACCACTTCCAGTCCTCATCTTCAGAGAGGATGTCGCCACCGTAGGCCAGGATGGATCCAAGGACATACTCATTTTGGAACTCCCAAGCCCACCTGACACATCTGCAGAAGATTGTCTTCAGAATTCAATAAATGTGCATTCTGGCCCATTCTGCGCATTCACCGTTTCTTGTGTGTGTGTCATAGGAGTTGTCATGCTCATCATCTGTCTCCCGCATCAGCAAGCAATTGATGTCACCGGTCTACCGACTTTTGGTATGGAAAATCCTATCCATCGATCTATCCATCCATCCATCCATCCATCCATCTGGCATGCCCAGTGATCCCCACTGAGAAACATACTTCATGCAAGCAGATGATCTGAACCCACGGGGCATGTCGCATCGTTGAAAGACAAGAAAGACCTACTAGAGCCTACTAGTTACTAGTCCATCTATCCATCCAAAGCTGCCCAACTCCCATTTCATGTTCATCCCACCGAACGACCGTTGCTTTTGCTACTCTGGCATTTGGGGGGACTCCATCCAAAACGACCCCCGTCCGGTCCTTCCGGGAAGCGTATGTTGGAGGGAGGAGTCCAAAACAGAGAGAGAGAGGGGTCATATAGTCGAGTAATATATGAAAAGTACCTGGACCTCTTTCAGCCCAAAAATGCCAGGCATTTGTCAGAACCGCCTTCTCCCAATCAGAAGTCCGGTGGAGTGGATCGCCTGCAGATCTACTATGTGTTCTGTTCTATGCTCCAGCTATGTTTGTTCAGTTAAGCTTGGACCTGCTTTGGTCCAGCTCTGTTTGTTCAATGAGCGATAGGTCCCAAGCAGCCAGAGTTCACCCAACTCCTTCCTAATGATTATGATAGGCGGCCTACGTGAATCACAGTGATTTGCATGGGAATAATTTGGTGACCAAATCCTACACGCTGTTGAAATGATTTGGTGACCCAGCTGGTCTACATCAACAACTAATGGATGAATTATGACGTGGTTCTCCAACGACTCCCTGGCCGGTTCGATGGCGGCCCTGGGCCCCCCGTTGACTCAGGGCCCCCACCAGGCTAGACCACGGCCATCCCCTGAACGGGAGGAAACCGCAGACTCACTGCTATCCAGAAGCCTGGCGACAGGTGAGACAAACTAGTGTTTTCACCGCTGTTGGAAAACTGCTCAAGTCGTTGCGCAGTTTCTTTCTCGAGACCAAATGACCGACGAGGAAGCTACTAGGAACAAGTGCATCGCTTCTAGTTTTCAAATGACCACATGTCCCAGAATCTCAGGCAAAATTGGGCTTACTTCAGATGGCCGCTAGTCCGAATCAATTTCGTGCCCCCGTTGTCACGGTCCATCCTTTGTGCTTTCGGGCGCACAGGGGAAGACCTGGACCCAAACAGTCTAGACTAGCAAGAAATGTCTATATAAAAGTTACAAAGTTAGAAAAGAAAAGGATTCAAAAATCAGGATATTTAAACAGTTCTACTCATTCAAGTGTGTGTGTGTGAATGACTCGGATGTGTCTCTGTGTTTCTTAACATCGATGTTTGGACTTCTACTCTTCTTCCTCGTCGTTCTTCGTTCCTTCTCTCGTTTGGACTTCTCCCTTGTCCACTTGTCTCGTTGGGGTGCGTGGCTCCGATCCGAGCAGCGGTTTCGACCAAACGCAGAACGTCCCAGGGCTCGACGACGACCCTTAATTGCAATTCTAATTAAATTCTTATTGATACTACTAGTAAGGCACTTGTTTCTAGTAGCGAGGCACTTGTTACTAGTGCTTTTTGGTAAATCACCGTCTTTCTTCCCGTACACAATCGATTCACCAGTGAAAAAGTGGTTGACTTCATCCAGAGGCTGGCATGCAAGGCTGGGCCTTTGGTCAACTAGCCTTGAAACAGAAGTCTCCAAATGAGCTTCGTCTGCTGGGATCTCCTTGTTCTCTTGTTCTCCCACCTAGTTCTACGAAAAAGGAGAGCCAAGGAGGGCCGAAGGAGTCAAGGGAGGGCCGAAGGTGATGCTACACCGTCCAAGGGAGCGAAGTAGAGCACCATCAGTTGCAATCACGAATGAGCATCGATCGGTTTATGAGAGTCCATGTGCACTAGATGTTCAACTGGAGTGTTGCCTCATGATGTCTGGCAGTCAAGGCTTTGAGGATACAATAGGATACATCTGGATGAAAAACCATTGAAGTCTAAGTCTCGTATGGCCCCTGCATGGGAGTTGCACCAGCTTCACGATGGAAAAAAGAAGCACATAAACAATTCCATCGCCAGTCACGTGGCTGTGGATCATCTCATTCAGAAACATTGTCGTGCTTTCAGAAGGATGGTCATCCCCAACTCCACACCCACTGTGATGTGAGGCATATGGCACGTAAAATCGATGACCGATGATAATCAGGTATATACAAATCAGTGCCCCTGAAAATTGTCCAGCAGGGCATCCTCCAAGAGTATTCCGGCGGAGGAATTCAGCTGATCTCTGCTGTAGTATTACGAGCGTGTTAGCTGTGGTTTGGCTTCTCCAATCAAAAACAAACAAGAGAGTTGGACAATTTTACAGCTTGGTTCTTTCAGTATACACCATGGCTTTAGAAAGAATCACTTTTTTGGTCCAGACAGCCAGAGCCGAGCCTCAACATCGAACAGAATGAGTTGCAACCTCTCTATATCTCCCAAAATCTTAATAACTTGGGATCCTCTGCATAAATGAGACGTGCTGCTGCCAGGCTCTTCGTGTTGATGCTCTTTGTAAGCCATCACAGCTTGATGTATGTCCAGTTATACAACTGGAAGGGATTACATTAGCTGCATTGGGAACCACGGCCAAGCACATGCGCACGTGCAATCATACACTGATGTTCCGTGAGCAAAAACAGAGAGAGAAAAAAGATTCTTGCGGGATGTGTGCAACACGAGGCCTCATGGAAAATCTTGGAGGCAGCAGTAGCAGCTTGCTCGCTGTCTCTGCATGATCTATCTCGTTGGAATTTAATGTATCATGCGAAATACATTTTGAACCTTCGCCTCAAGCTCTGGACCACAATCAAGGATGGCCAGGATTCCTGCACTTTGCTCATCACACACGCATCGGAACATGTCGGAACACAACAAACACCATGGCGTAGAGATAGGTCGTCATCCAAGCAAATCTAAACGAAAAGGATTGCGATTTGGATCTGTCTTACAAAAAAGAACGGACCACAAGGTTTTAGTCTCTTAGTATCTAATTGTCCTTTTACCAATGGGTTTGGATGACACCCTATGGTTTTGAGTGGCCCTTTATCTTGGCCGTTGCACACCTCGCCTGGCACTGAGTGCTTGGACAAAATCCTGCTCAGGAACTGGTTGTGGTACCTGGCTCCCCCCATTTGCCGAGGGGGTTCCCGTGCTTTTGGTGGATGACCGTTTCACGCAGGGTTCGTACGTATCATTCTGCATCTAACTCCAATTACAGAAGCAAAAAGTTCGTTCAGTTCTGCACCGACCATGGGGAGGCAAAGTTTTGTCACAAATGTTGTTTGATGGTTTTGTTGGTTTCTTTGGTTCTTCAGTGATTTTCGATGAAACTGTAATTTTTGCAAGTACTTGTGGAAAAGCAAGGTTGCTGACAAAGGCCAGGGTGAGGGGACAGTGTGAAACAATCCTCACAGAAACGTGTGAAGGGACAGTGCCATGCAAACATCTGCCAAATGTGTATTGAAAAGTGTGCAAAGCGTGGTGCTGAGAACGTCCTTTTCTGAATGTCACATGACCGCCAGGGCAGCTGCTCTTTGCAAAGAAAAAATATTCATACTAGACGACGGTTGGCCCGACAGCGAGACAGGTGATTGTTCAGTACTGTGGAGTTATGAAACAATAAAAATTGATTTGTCCAAGAGCAATGGGTTCTTTATACAATCTGTTATTGAGAAAGAAGTTGCGAAGAAATTAGACTTAAAATATGAAGAGAAAAGATATATAGAAAGAGAGAAAGAGAGGGTGGACGTGAAGGAGTGACAGTGTGGATGTGCAGGTGCGATATAGATGTGCAGATGTATGGAGGTGGAGAGGTAGGTCTGTGCATGTGAGCATGCGAAGATGTAAATGTACAGAGGCGAGAGAAAAGATATGTAGAAAGAAAGAAAGAAGAAAGAAAGAAAGAAAGAGAGGGCAGATGTGAAGGAGTGACAGTGTGGATGTACAGATGTGATATAGATGTGCAGATGTGTGGGTGTGGTGAGGTGGAGAGGTAGATCTGCGGATGTGGGCGTGTGAAGATCTATATGTACAGAGGTGAGGGGGTGTAGACGTAGATGCGCCGATGCAACGGCAGCGCAACCTTGGTTGCGCAAGTACAACGCTGAAGAGGTTCGAATGAAGCTGAAGAACGTACATGTCACACTGAAGTTTCCACGAAATGGACGTAAGGGCGACCTGAGAGCAAACGACGTCACGATCATGACAAGCGACTCATGTATTCCAAGTGAACATCGTTTGTCATGAAGGTGAAGTACACACATACTATCGTCACGATGACTCTTTTGCGGAAACCGCTGATCGCGTCATTTGAGTGATGATTGTCGTAGGTTCGTCCCGAACAGTTTCGACGGACGACCCGCGACATAAATTAGCCTCGGTGTGTTGCGCTGAAGTCTCTCTGCCATTCCGCGCGCAAACCTTCCAGGTGCCATAACGCTCGAGCGCGCCGAGGACGCAAAGCTGGTTTTTTTGAAGCAGCAACTGCACGGCCTCCTGCGCGGAATGTTTGTAAGCTACAACGAGCCAAGCACACAAAATCCCCGCGCTCCGATTGATGCCACCAAAGCAGTGAAAGAGCGCGTGCATGGATTTGCCCACGCCGACCGCCAGCATGGACTGTTCCCACAACTGGTCGCAGACGAATTTCCAGTGTCGCAAACAGGAAGCCACCAAGTCCGGAATTTGCTCAAGCCAACGCCTTGCCGGCTTGAATGTCGTGCCCTCCAAGTGACACTGGATGTGAAAGACATCTTGTTGTTGAAAGTATTCCGTCCAGTCTGTGAGGCGTTTACGCGCGCCAAATCCAAAACGCACTCTCGCCTGCATTTCGCGCCCTCGACACGCACGATCTCCGCAGAGGGTTGCGTTTCGCGGTGCTCCGGCGGCGGCGCCGCCCCCGGCCTTAAGAGAGAAAGTAAAGAAGAGCGAGAGGTGAAGATGTGAGATGTAGATGTGAGGATGTGAAGATGAGCAGAGATGTAGATGTGCAGATGTGAAGATGAGCAGAGATGTAGATGCGCAGATGTGAACATGAGCAGAGATATAGGTGAGAATGTGGATGTGCAGAGGTGAAGATGTGAAGATGTAGATGAGACGTAGTTCTGCAGGTGTTTTTTTACGAAGAACCCTTCGCAGGCGCTCCCGCGAATAAGTTGATATATACTGCGCGTAACAAAAACAGAAAGGCCTCAAACTTGCAGATGTACTGTCACGCCACTCGAAGAACCCCTCCACTGGCACTTGGGAAACACATGGACACAGCCGATATTGAAAACTCAATCGGACAATGCATCACCTAGGGCTCGGCTTAACTAGCGGACAACTCAACAACAAGTTCAATGGAGCGAGCTGCCGTCCACGTATGTTCACCGCATCCGGCTTTGGAAGCAAAAACTACATGATTCCATCCAGCAATCAGTTCTGTACACGCACGCTGGTTTGCGCCTTGCGCTTAGAATATAGTGGGACAATGGTGTCACGGCACACGCGCTTCGGAATCGGCATTGGCGCACTTGCTGCTAGGGCTGCTAGGAACTTGAAGAGCCAGTCACGTTTTTTGAGTCCATGATTAAACAAGTATGTTCCAAGCATAGCGCGAAGAAGTGGTTCCCTATGCACAATTCGTGTGTGCAAAGGTTTGCAAGCATATCTCGAGCATCGCACCATCTCAGGCACCACGGGGCACATCGGGCGATATTCCCTATCCACCAGAGGCGCGGATACAAAGACCTTTCACTCGGAGGTTTCCTGGTGACGTCAGTCCAATGTTGAAACAAGGTCAAAGCGTTGATCACCATTGTCGAATCGACGTGAAATCAGACTTTTTCGGGCTTGTCTCAACAGTTCAGCGGCACGCGGTCCCCTCTGGATTTCTTGCGAAGAAAGCATTACAGTAGTGAAATTGATGGGTTGTCCGCCGAGCCGACAGCAGCAAGAGTCTCTGCTGAGAACGCGCCGCGGGTCACAAGAATCGAGAAGCCAGCGTCGCTTCATCCTCATCCCAGAACCTGCTGCTTCCCGTATTACATATGCGCTATACAAAGTGGCCAGTTCTGACTACAAAGCGGTTAGCAGCACCCAGAAGCTGCTTTCCGCACTACATGTGTACTACCAAGTGGCCAGTTCTGCGGCCACAGCTCCCAGAAGCCGCCTTGCCGCACTACATTTGCACTACAAAGTTGCCAGTTCTGATGCCACACCCCCACAACCTGCTTCCCACACTGCATCTGTACTAGGAAATGGCCAGTTGAGGCAGCTCCCACACTCCCACAACCTGCTGTCTCCTCCACAAACCACTGCTTCCCATACTACATGTGTACTACCAAGTGGCCAGTTCTCAGGCTTCCCGTATCACATCTGTATTACAAAGCTGCCAGTTCTGAGGCCACAGCCCCGAGAAGGTGTTTGCCTTCTCTGCTGATTCCGCCTCCTCTTCATGCATTCGGAATACGACTAGCCGGAGACACGTAGCGGGGCCGCTTTTGGTGGAATCTTCATGAGAAAGGGCTGGTGGAGTTTGTCGCGCAACGCTCAATACGCTTTACCTTGTCAGCTAGGCTAGATGTGATTCAACAATGTTGCCAAGCGCAGGCGCCCTCAGGGTCGTTTTCTCTGCTTCTTGCGTGGCAACCCCTTGATTCCTCTCGGAGCTGCTTCTTCACACGCTAGAAGTGCTTTGTGCCCCATGCTGGACTCACACTCAGACTCATAGTGTTGGGCCTTTCTCCTCTCATTGTTGGCTTCAGCCTCATAGAGAAAAGACTCGCGATGCGCTCATGTTTGGAGGCTTGTTCATCTCAGTGTGTGTGTGAACGCTAAACTCAAACCCCTTCAAAAAGGCACTCTGCTCTCTGAGGTGCATTATGACCATCTGGTCGTGGTTCTGTCCAACACCTGCTTCAGAAACTTCGTCCATGAGTTGCAACTGAGTTGTTGTTTGCTTTCGAGCTTCAACGCTAAGCGCTTGCGCATAAGCGACCATTCTTGCCTGAAACTCGTTTGCAATATTCCTGACAGGGGCGCTCTCATCGGATGGCACGGATGTGCGACTTCCTGATGCAGAAATATGTACCGGTTGCACTTGAATGATTGAAAAGCTTCACTCAGCTCATCTGTTCTCCATAGTCTTGTCCATAGTTGACATTTCTGGTGATTCAACATTGCCTTGTTGAGCAAGGTCCTTATATCTTGAGTATGTGTTCAGCAGCTTCTTCAGCACAAGGAATTTCTCTTTCAACCTCTCCGTTTCTAACCGTAGCTCCTTCATGTTCCTGCTTCATTTCCTGCAGTTGGTTCTCCATAGTTCTCCCGTGTGTCGAAACACATACCAAGTCTTCGTGTGACCTCATGTACAGCTCTTGATGTATGGAGCGCAAGAAGCTGAACTGCTCTTGCAAAATCATTCTTGATGACCGCAGTTCTTCCAATAACTATCTCTATCTATTCTCTCTTCTGTTGTGTCTGAGGTCTTGATCAACCTCCAATTTCTTGGGCTTGTCAAAGCTCCTTGTTGGCGACCTCGTGGACAGCATTCTCAGTGATGTATGTGGATCTAACGGGACTTCTCGTTCTCCTTCTCATGTGGCCCCATCGAGTCAGTTGGTACTCCGGCATCACTGACCAGAGCTACGGTAGTGCCAATACCTTCACCAGAAGTCGTTGAATTAGTCTGCATCGTAATGACAGTGACGTCATGTGAGCTGACAGCGCCGACGGTCATTCTTGAATCCGAAGTCGATTGTGATCCAGCTCCTCCTGGTGCAGCGAATGGAAAGGGCTTGCTAGGACTTCCAGAACTTGGCATTGCAGGTCGTTGTAGGTGCGGTCCTCAAAAAACTCGTAGTGAAAGCGTTACGGCTGATAACCTGCGAACGGGCGTTAGTCAGAGTATTCGTTAAAAATAGCAAAGACCACCTCAGTTTGCCATGCAGCTGTGTCAGCGCGCTTGTTTTCCTATCTGCATGTGCTTGAGCCAAGGGTCGGTGGGGAGAGTAACGGAGTGTACACTGTACATACAGTATGCACGAGTGCGCTCCTACTGCAGTTGCATTGACGTGTCCTTTATTGCGCCGTCCCTTGTGTTTTTACATGCTCTTACTTTCATGTGTTTGCCTCCTCTTTGGCAGCTTTGTGTCAAGTTTGAGTGGTTTGCCATGTTTGTTTGGTGTCTTTATCATCTCCGTAGTTGTTTCGTTAGTAGGTGTTCTTGACTGTTCATTGCTTATCTTAGCCTTATCCTGTACTTATATGTGTCTCTCCTTTGGACGCGTTGGTTCGGTTTGGACACATCCTTCTAGCGCGATCGATGTTCATGTTGCTGCTATATGCTTTTCCATGCTTTTGCCACGTATCTCAGTTTTGCTTGTGCGGTGATAGCACCATGACCAGCTGTGTTTGATCAAAGTAAGCCAAGTTCCTTCAACCAACCTCTTTAAGAACTGCGCAGCCAAGATACCTGGTGATCGTGGACATGCGCTCCTCGCAAGGGCAGGTACGTCGGGTCATCGGTCTCGACGTCCGGTCACCAAACGCAGGTCACCAGGTGTCACCAGGTGTCACCAGGTCCTCCTGGCTACAACGTTGGATCTGCTCTTGCAGAAGCACCAAAAGCTCCTGTCAATTCCAAAATCCATTTGAATTTGGCTGAAAAAGAGCCAGGGGCTCACATGTTTTAGACGATGTTACATGTCGTTTGTTTCCTTTGATGGTCCCCTATGACTTCGTTGAGCCATGGGCGCCCTTTGAAGGGTCTTGCATGTCAGAGCCTGAAGACTCCGATCTCTCCTGGACTGGGAGCTCCACACGCTGCTTTTCCGCTCGGTTGGCTTTCAACTGCAAGGCCACGAGGGCCAAGGACAGCCGGTCGTAGGTACACCTGAAAGCCAAAAGTCGGGGGACAATTCAAACCCAGAAAGCAACTCGGAAACCTCATCTCAAGGTTACACACCAAGTCAGTGAATGAGGATAGATACTAAGTCAGTCGGTGACTCATCAGTTTATCAATAAGCCAAATACAGCCATGTCCATCCGCAGTCCGCCACTTCGCCGAGCCCCAATCCAAGCTGGTCCAAGCCACAGCTTCGCCACCACCATGCGCTGACGCTTGTCCAGTTTGGGCGTGTGACAGTGCGGCAAATGGCAAAAGCTGCAGGAGTCCCCGTTGCGGCAGGAACCTTTGCCTCAAATGCAGGAGTCCCTCACATCAGAGTGAAACAAGAGACACCGACGAATTTGTTTCGACGCAGAAAGAGAACTGTGCTTCGTCTCAGGTTGAAACAAACCAGAAGGATGTGTGATTTGACCAGAACACAAAAGACCATGCAAAGGACTTGTGCCACTATCTAGTGGGAAGTCTACAGCAGACGTCTCTGTTTTGTGCCAGACGTCTCTGTTTGGTGTTTTCTCTTTTGCAACGATCAAAGCGCCGGGGCCTTAGAAAAGAGCGTTTCGTCAACCTGTCCAACGCTCTTTCATCAACCACAATGGCCTCGAGCCAAGCCACTGAAGTATGTGCATGGCCTCGAGCAAAAGTTAGGATGTCCTGGACGAGTTTCGTCTCATCCAAAGGATTGGTTTTCTCTTGCTGTCAGGTGTTGCTTGAGCATATATCACAGCCCATTCGCACCGGCATACATGATTTGCAAAAACAAATTGGTGGGGGCTTCGCCATGTGGTGGACACTCATGAGTGTTTTGGGGGATTTCAGTTGTGACGGGGTCTGCCTAGCTTCCCTGGGTAACTAAAAAGGAAAGATAAAAATTAGTAGCAGTAGGTCTTGCACCATTGCAGCCCCTTTTCCTTAATTGCCTCGAGTTGACACTTGCCGCACTTGCCCCTGCCCCTAGCTTCTCGAGCACCTGTCGGACTACAGAGCTACTTGATGCTACTTGCACCTCTCGCTGCCCTCGTCTCCCCAACGTCTGTCCTGCACTTCCGGTTGAAATATCAGGTAAAACCTCCAAACAGGGCCACAAGATTGCACCGCAATGCATCAAAATGACGCAGTCGGCCAACAACTCAAATGGGCACGGCGCACTCTGCGACTCACAAATATGTCTTGAGACGATGAGTTTGGTTCATCACCCTGCGCGATGTCTAGGATAGTGCATTGTTCATCGTCAGAAGTCAGAAGGTTCCTTTTTCTGGGTAAGGGTCACAAAGAGAATCAAAAATCAATGCTTCAAACAACATGAAGAATCAAAACAATGCCTAAACTTACCCAAACAAGTCTGCAAAGAATGACTGAAACAGTCCAACCACAAAATGACAAAACTCAAAAAATAAATACATAAAGAATAACTGGTGTGTGAAGATCACCAATTCGTTTAAACCCGTCACCAAGCAGGGGGGATCACTTGCGTCTCGGCAAATCACTTACGTCTCGGATTTGGGATCTGCAGGATGGGTTGAGGTGGTTGGGGTGGGGTGCACCGGGGTGAGGTGGGGCACGGCGAATTCAATGGCCGGATAACCCCATGTCATGTTTGAAGCTTTTGTGTTTGTAAAGGTGGCGATGAATGTACAGGGCTGATGAGGGGAGATAGTACTAAGAAAATCTAACAAAGTGAGAGAGTGAGAGTGAGAAAGTGAGAAAGTGATAATGAGAGTGAGAGAGTGAGAGAGTGGAGTAGAGTAGAGTAGAGTAGAGTGGAGTGGAGTGGAGTGGAGTGGAGCGGAGTGGGTGTGAGTTGAGTTGGTGTGAAGAGTGTGTGTGTGAGGAGCAGGCGGGAGGAGGAGAGGCGGGGCCTCAGACGAGTGCAGCGTACAAGCCCGTCCGGGTGTTGAGGTGGGGTGGTATCAAGCCTATGGCTCTCATCCGCTCCTTGACCTTACGACTCTGAATGCAGATTTCGTTGATGACGTCCCTCCCGTCACAAGCAAATGGTGTCGATAGCGCATCATGATTGAAGCACTCTAGGGCCTCAGGAAGCATTTCGGCTCGGACGGGCTCAAAGTGAGGCTCAGTCTCAGACTGCGCCCACTCCTGGCGCCAGATCCGCATTCGACTCAGACAAGTAGTGACCAGACATGTTTGATCCACTATCACTTCTTCCCACATCTTCGTGCCCTTTCTGCTCCCATCTTTTCCCGGTTCGTTCGTGGGCTTCGTTCGGTTGGACATGCTGGGTGTCCGACAATGGCGGTTCACCTACAAGAGTCTAGAGTGTAGAATTGATGGTGGTATAACATCTCTGTTCACCTACACTGGCCTACACTGGTTTCGGATGTTTTCAAGAGTCTATACCTATTGATCAACTGGCAATTGCTCCATTGTTTTCCTCGTCCTGTATGACGAGCGATGTTGCCACGGCCATGCCACGGCCGACGCCCGGGTGCTCCCGGGTGCCCGTCCCTCAGATCGCTTCCACGGTTCCTCGCACAACTGCTTGACACACTCGGACCGCGCCAGCTCCTGCCGGATGAGAATGGGATGCTTCGAACAAATGCGAAAGGTTCTGAGACCGCCCATCTCAACAAGCCAATGATCAGTTTCTTCTTGATTCTTGGCGGAACAGCTCCGAATTCCTGGACCAGATCGGTCTCCTCTGGGATGAGCTCGTGCCCTGACACCAGCTGCTCAGTGAGTGAGCGTGGCGCGAAAGCTGGAGTCTCCTGCAAACTGTGAGGGTGTGGTGTTTGGACATCGACGTCGTCGACGTGTGATGTAAATGGGATGGCCTCCTCATGTCCAAGGTCCCTTCATGTTCCATTCATGTCTAAACTTCTAGCTGAAATCCTGGCCAGAAGACTGCAGCAATTGCTGCCGGAATAGCAAGGCAACAGCACGTCAGAACGTTACAAAAATTGCCCACAAGGAGGCTTACACTGGCCTAATTTGTTGTGTCGAACAGAACGCAACCACACAATCGCTGATCCGAATCAGTTAAGAAAGCATGAGAACCCCTGCAGATATGGAGACTTCGCAACTTCCGCTTCAAGAGCTTGTGCGTTGTGTTGGAGCCACGAAGCGGCATGACCGTCGCGTTTCGCCTCATTGACGTCGATGAAGGTGAAGCGATATGTGAGACCCGCCATGGATCTTTGAACCGCTCCGTCTCAAGGATTCGGACCCAAACTGGCTGCGATTCAAGGATGTTGAGGGAATTGCTTGGGATTTCTCACATCTCCAATCTGATTTCAAGCGGAGGTTCTTCCGGGTCTCCAGTGCATGTCTCAACGGTCGGTCGCCTATCAATTGCGTCGTTGTCATTGTTGGAGGTCGCTTGCCACAAGGAAGTCAAAATCGGTGTGTCCTGCAGATCGGCAGAGTTTGGATGGATGGATCCAACGACGGTGATCTTCCGCCGACGAATGCAGGACGAATCACGTGCTTGCGGACCATCGGCGCCGGGAGAGAAGAACCCGACATCTCTCCTGCCATGACTCATCTGCAAGGATATGCCTGCACCACCCGGGCAGATCTGGTGGTCTAGCCGGCTCATAGCCAGGTCACGGAAATGTCCAGGAGTGGATGAGAAGACCTTCAATTGAATGGACGCCATGTGGGTCTTAAAGCCTTCAAATCAAAATACCTTCTCCCCATCATCCAACCTGTGTCCTACTCATCGTCTTGGGAGAAGATCAGGGGTGAGCTGGGAGTTTCCAAGCTGCTCAGATTTCCGCCTGCATTGGCTTGCGAGTGCCAAGGCCACGAAACGAAGCATGTCGACCTCAGCGGAATCATTCACGGAGCAACTGCCAGCTCCTCCGGATTTAAGCTTAAAGGGTCATTGGATTCTGGAACCCTAGAACCACCTGGAACCACATACCCGAAGTCATCCGAAGTCAAAGGTAGTAGACGATAAGCTTTTTCGTTCCCCGCCGGCGTTTGCCTCCCGCTCATCTGCAGGTATTGTCCCAAAACCACTAAACCACTCACTTGCCCTTGGCAATGGTAAGCAATCAGAGAATCCTATCACCAGTATTTCTGCACCAGCTTTGGTGAAGCAGTCAGTAAGGCCCCAGGCGCACAAAAATGGAGCAACGGCTATGCCATGCTGTGCAAATGATTGCGGAAAAATCCAATCAAACCAAGTTCACAGCCAGCCCTAACTGTGGCTGGAAGCTTCAACTCCTGGCATCTTTGGAAAAAATCCAGGCAACTCCCCTACTGTTGCCGTCTGGAGGTGGATTCACATCGCCTACTGCGTGAAGTAGAACTGCTCGAAATGGCTTAAGTAAAGGGATAATTCCATGCCTCCACGCTAATCAAATCAAGAATGTGCCATCGAGAAGATTTTTCCAATCCCACCACGCTGGAGCTTCGGAAACCAGGGTGAAACGGGGCACTGACTCATGGTTCAAACAGCTTTCTTGCTGTGGGCGTGTGCTGCTGCTGAACGCACAAACTTTAAGGTCGCAATACACTGGTCGCGTCCGGGCAGCATCAGTCGCTCACTGACTCCATCTGGCGGATCTTCTGCTCAGCATAGTGCCTTGTGGCAAAGCACTGGCACCCCCTGGTTCAAGGACCAAATGCATTATCCAAGCCAGGAGCAAAGGTTCTCGTTCCCCACCCATGACTCCTAGTTCAAACAGTTCGTTATGATTTATTATCGTTCCTGGGCCAGTACATGGAATAGGGGAATAACACAAAACGTCAAAAAGGGAACTATAAAAACTTATAACAAAAAAAACCGACCGTGAACCAAAAACGATCGGTGGGCTAACAACGTAACAAAAATAGTAGTTATATAAATACATAACATATGCATGTGGATGTATGTGGCATCTCCTAAAAACAATGATCTACTACTTCTACGTCCGTTGACTGGCAGAAGAAGTGGCTCTGGCTCCCAAGGGGCACCTCTAGACTCAATTCCTATTAACATATGGATCTCGCGAGAAAATACGCTCAAGGCGCCCGCTCCCGCCCTTTTGAAGAAGGCACGCTCCCCTCCATCGAATCACCGGCAGAAAGCCGGTTCACAAGAACTGAGACGCCCCACTTCCGTTCAGGGACGCAGTTCATCAACCAGAAGTCCGCGATCTGAGTGTCAGGAAGAAGGATGATTCGCATTCACATGTTTAACACAGGATCCTATTGCAGGTTCCCATGTTACTCAACCAATTGGATCGCAACTTCTTTGAGAGGTGAGCAGGTTTCAACCCGAAAGCAGGTTGAAAAAACCTGCCCATTCGGCAGCTTGCCATTCCAGTGCCACTTCCAACCATCCACCAGGCCCCGTTTTTGGTCGTGGCGAAAACACTTTCGGAGCCAAGGTTCGGAAGCCTCCAACAAGGCCTGCGGAGAAAGCATCCTAACCATGCCTGACCTTTCTTCGTCGGCCAGGCTGGCCTTTCCTTCGGATTCGTCCCTTTCATACAAACAAGCAAGGGGCGATTGAAAGGCTAAACCTTGCTTTCGAAGGTGGCTGAAGGTGGGTGGCCTGTGATAATCACAAAATGGATCAAAATGGTGATATCATTGATAGTTGGCTTGGTACCGAAGCCAATTCATCAAGACCTCCCCAAAGTGTGGAGCCACGTCGATGTTGACCGAAACATATGCCATGGAACCCGCTGGAATCGGTGGCATTTGGGGGGTTCCATGGAACTGATTTGCCCAGTCCGAGACCTCCTCTCCAAGCTCCCCAGACCAGCTCAGCAGTGCCCAGGAGAGCAATGCCGGAAGAGAGCTGGAGCACCTTGGACGAAAGAGAGGACGAGCTGGAGCACCGCCCGGTTGAGATCTTGCATCTTCAGGATGGGGAGATTTCTCAGCGCATCCTTGAAGCCGGGCTAGCCATTGCTTGTTTCGGGACGAACGGCGCGAACGCCCGACCATGACCCTCCGGAAAACGGGTGACCGACCGTCGAAGATCCATGCCCTTTGCAACGCTTCAAGGGTGCAAAAAAACTGTGGTTTCTTCTTTTTTAGCCGCTCCCCCCTCCCTACTTAAGTAAGTAGGCGGCTACTTAGTTAAGTAAGGGAGAGGTAGATACTATCTGCTAGTAAGCTACTACCTACTGGACGCAGGCTAGCTCACGCTCCAGGCGGGGGGAGCTTCCTTGAAGAAGCGCTCGCACGATTCATTTGGTTCCCAGATTTTTAGGGAAACTTAACTAGTAACAAGAAGCTACGAACGGGGCTCCTGACCTTACTACTAGGAACAAGGACGATACATCCTTTCTTTTGAAACTAGGAACTCTGCGCCCTCTCGGATCCTTGTGTGGCTCAGTACACCGACCCTTCGCACACCGAAGATGTGGAGAGTTGGAATTCCGGGCGGCCAAGCAGTGCCTCAGTGGGCCTGCGACGAGAAGACCCCATTCCAGTGCCATCCATGAGCCGACCAACCATCCATGAACCAAAACCCCAATGCTCACGCCCTGGAAAATTGGTTCATTTGGGGGTGCTGGATGGTCTCTAGGGTCTGCAGTGTCCATCCTCATTATCCTTCCACCAGCGTCGCAGCTGCCAGAAGCACCGTGGGACACGGCCAAAATGAGTCGGATCAATCTGTACAAGCTGCCTCATTCTGGGCGGCTGTTGGACATCCATCAGTTCAATGATAAAAGAAAATCTCTAATGTTCAATAGACATTGCCGAAGTCTCGAAAAGCTCATATGGGAGGCGAGGCTGTACATGATTTCGCCAATCATTTGGAAGGTTTTTCGTAGGTCGTCCACTTTCAGGAGCTGCGCACATGGTCAGGGACTGCCACGATTGTTCTCCATTCCAAGCGGCAAATGAAGCACAATCCCAGAGGTTGCCTCCCCTTGTGTGGCACGATTAGTGCCGCACAGTCTTGGCAAAGCACCTTGTGATTGCATGGCTGGAAGGCATAGGTTGAGGCATTGGCCAGGCATTGCATGCATAAGTTCTCTTCCTCCTCCTGGGGGCGTGAGGTCATGGTAATCTTACTGCGAAGTCCATCCAGGAAGCAAATCTTTACCTGCAAGTTGGGATCCTCTGCCAAACGTCGATAGGAGGAGGAGCATGTGGAATTCCAGCACCAAACCTCCACCTTCCAGCCCCGTTGAGCGACCTCCTTGGCCAAATTGATGAAGTTGGCACCAGCAGTGCCTGCAGCCTGACCCTCCAAGTTGCCATCTCCAGTGCTCAAGACGAAGACATGTCGGCCATGCCCTCGGGGATCGCCCTGCGAACGCAAACGATCCACGTGGCTTACATGCATCAAGGCTTCGGCCACCAAGCGTGCATCAACAAACTGCTCTCGGTTGCTCTCTGGATCTCGCCACTCCACGAGCACCTGGAAGCCCGCGTTCTCCCAATGTTGCCAAATGGCATGACCCCTGGGTGGCTTGGAACCTACCACCACTTGACGCTGCACTTGACGAACACCTGCCACTGCTTGCACAAACTTCGGGATGTTCAGGCGCTGGGAGAAGTCGCGGGTGCCGCTGGGCAAGAACTGGCAACCAATCGAAATGTTGCTGTTATCCACAAATACATGGAGGACCTCTTGCGTCTCTGCTGCAAACTGTAATTCAGGCACTGCACAGTGAGGTGGGCTTTGCAGGAACGAGATCAAGTGTTGCTCCAAAGTGGCCCTTGCCTGTTCGAGCAGCACTGGCACTCCTGTCAGCTCCACAATGGCATCGCTGTCTTCACCCGTGCTATTCTGCACATAGACCTGCACGCCCAAATCTCTGCTGAGCATGCGGCAGATCTGCCCCTGAGGACCAATGAGCCGCTTCACCAAATGCTGAGACATCGGAATCCGCTCTGTCAGCTCTTGTCTCAGGGATGCCAAGCGCAACAGTTCTGCATGAATCTCTTCCTGGACAGTTTGTGCCGGAGCTTCCTCTTCTCCTAGAGATAGCAGCTCCACCTGCGACTCTCTCAGCCGTGCTTGCAAGCGAAGGTGTCGCAAAAAGCGGTTGAAGTGGTAGAGCATTCCATGTGCAAGTTGATCATGGATCTCTGGCGCGACTTCAATGACGTCAAGTACCAGCTCAAGCAGCTCTGGTCTTGGCACCGGGACAGCACCTTGAACTGCCTGTGCCGGAGTATTCATCTCCAGTTCTTCAGCTTGGTGTGCGTAGTGGCAGTTGCGACCGTACTTGCAAAAAGCCGTCTGAAGCAGTGCATCACACCATTTCACCTTCTGCCTCTCCCCAAAGCCTCTTGGACGCACTTGTTCCTTTTCACCGTGGGCGAAATCGCAGGCGGCCGCTTTGAGACATGTTCCGAAGAAATGGTGCTGGCAAAGCAAAGTCTTCCGTCGCTCATTGTCTTGAGATGCATCGGTTTGAGATTGTGGTGACTCATGGTCTGTGAGATTAGGCTGTACAGCTTCCGCAGTGTCTGGCTGGTTCCATCGGATGTCGTGCGAACCCGCAGCTCCATGGTCATCTTGCGAGACTGGCGGGTAACGTCTTCCCATGGCCGATTCGAAAACCTAGAACCTTGTGGTGGTCATCTGATCCTGTCTCGGAATACGTCTTTATGGGTCATTTAGAAATGTCGTTGGACTCAAGAATGAACACATGATGCATCCAAACATCGCCTTTCTCTGACTAAGCTACAATACTTGTTCTTGATGAGGCAACATCCGAAGGGAGTGACATGGGTGGCTTGAACGGGAACTCATCCACCAGCTGGATTAGAAGAAGGGACTTTGACGGGCAGATGATGTCTTTGGAGACGATCGCTGTGGTAAAAACATACTTTTTGAGAAAAAAAATCGTAAAGAAAAAAAAAAAGCAAGCAAGCAAGAAAAAAGAAAGAAAGAGGGACAGCCGCAAACAGACACACATCCTGGTGAACAAACAACGTTTCCTCTGGGAAGTGGTGGTGTTTTCTTGCACTGTTGGCGACACGCTCTGGCTCGGCCCCCAACGATCTGGGAGAACTTGGTCTTGCCACCAAAGCCTGCGCGAACCGGTGAGTTCCAGCCTGCCGAAAAACTCGATCGCAATTTGGAGCACATACCCTGCTGAAAACGAACATGGGCCCTAAAAAGGGTAACTTTTTTTCAATCCGGGGTTGTTTCTTTTAACCTGAACCTTTTCTTTGAACCCGGGGACCCGCTTTTCCAACCCAGGAACTTTCTTTTTTAACCCGGAACATCCCGGAACCATATTTTTTAACCCGAGAACCTGTTTTTCTGACCCAGGGTGGAAAAAGGAGGTTTCCACTTTTCCGTGGTCTTGCGCTAAAGGAAGGAAAAGGAAAGGGAAATGGAGGAGGAACAAGCAAGGGAAAAGGAAAAGAAATAAGAAGAGCAAAAGGAAAGGGAAGAGCAAGAGGAAAAAGGAAGAGGAAACGAAGGAAAACGGGAAAAGGAAAAATGAAAACGAATGGGAAGAGGAAAAGGAAGTACTGTAAATGCAAAAGGTTGGCAACTTCCACACCTAATTGAAAGATGCCCCGCCCCAGCGTTGTGCATCAAATATTGAAGGATGATGTGTCCATTGAGCGTTTTGGCTATAATCAAATATTCACCGCTCATCTTCAGCAGCTAATTTGGTCCTTCAAAAAGGACACTACCCCCAGCAACTCCCATAATGTTTTTTGTACCAAGAGCTTTCAAATAATCGCATTCAAGTTTCCAGCTTTGGTGTGAAAGGTAGTTGTGAACGTGGGACGCTACCAAAACAAACAAACTCCTTACAAAGAATGTACCTCACGGTAAAATGTGACCCTCCAACACATCCAACACATCCCACAAAATCTCACTTCTTCTCGAAATCCGCTCCCTCCACCACCCCACCCAAGCCAGACATCCGCCTGTGGCGGAGGTCACCACGCGAATGCCGAACATTCGATAGACGTCCCGCTTCCGCACCCCATCCTGGCACCGGGCACCGGTTCAGCCTGGGTTCGAAGCTCGAACGGTCCGGCGGTCGATGAAAGAAGATCCAAAAAGTCGTGTGTGAAAGTAAGGTCAGCCACGTGCTGTGCTCTGATGACAAACACATTAAACACATCAAATGGTGTCCGCCCAATGTTGATCCAAGTGCTCTTACTTGAAGCCACGAATGATCTGACAAAGGCTAGTTGTTTTGTAGATCCTGATTATCCAACTCGTGTCCCACTCCTCGTAGTAGATATTCTCATAGACGTGATTGAAGCCTGTCTTGGTGTCCACGTTGGCGGTTTCCACCTGGCTACAAGAGCCCCGTTGAAGCAAACCCTCCAAACTAATGTCGTGTCATTCATGAAAAGACCCTGCTTGCATTCCGCTACTACAGCAGATTGTGACAAAGTTCCCAGGCAATGGAATGTTCCCAAGAAACCTCCCCATCTTCTTCATCATTCTGGGATCCACATGAACTGTCCCAATCACTGCGCGGGGTCTAGGTGGCCACCATCGCTGCCCTCAGACGCTTGGACGACTTTGGCCATCTGTGCTTCGTCTGGGTGGCAAACCCGCCTTCATCTCGCACACTTCTGTATCCAGATTGCAGTCGAAAAGGCCATTCAGAATCATCACTGCACCATTCTCGACAAACTCCTACAGCCGGACTGGATGCTGTATGCAAAATATGATCCTGCAGTGCTTTGACATAGAAAACTTGTTTGGCCCACTTCAACACGTCCAGGTCGCTCCAGAGTCCACAATGTTCCCCATAAATATACAACAAATATATATACATATACATATACCTGAAAAGGGAGGGGACGAAAGCCAGCCCCTGTAGGGATTGAGAAATTTTTGGGTTATGTGGCAGAGATATGCAAAGCTTCACATTGACGCTTGATATGAGAGCCAATATACACAAGGGCTGTACTAATTCGAGGCCTTTGCTAACATGCGTTTACTGTTATTGGTTGTAGGATAGATTTGGATTCCAGGCGCTTGTACAAACCTTCAAATCTTTGGATGATACAGTTCGAGGGGTGCTCTTCTTCGTTTGGCTTAAGACCTTTTCAGGTATAAAAAGGGCACCCTTAATGATACATGGTCATGAGTTTTCGTTCACTTTGCATGAGCATGAATTTGAACGTGTAGCCGTCTAATCTATAACTTCAGAGTAGGGAAGTAAGCACAATAATAGACTGTGGCACACTGACAATTGATATACAGTTCTAGGGGGTGCCCTTTTTACGTCTGGCTATATAAATATGCTGTTCAATTTCAATACCCCTTGAACATCTGCTGGGCCTGCGATTGTCCATTGTATATAAGACTGTTGATAGAATGCTTGGAACAGGATGCCATCACTATAAAAGGAAAATCCACATGTGTATAAAATGATGGTTTCTTAAACATATGTTTATGTCAGATGTCTTGAATGTCAAATGTCAAAGTTTTCATAAAATGACAAGACCAGGTTCACTCAACATGCGACCAACACAGCAGAGGTCTCACCAGTGTGTGTCTCTTCCCTAGGTGGGCTGCTGTTTCTGCACACTGCTGCTGTTTCATGGTCTGTGATGTCACCTTCAAATGCCTTTCTGGGGCTTCATTGTGGAATTGGAAGGCTCGAAAACATGCTTTTGGTGGTGTCTCCAGGGCATCCAACATGACTGACATGAGTACCTCAGTTTGCTTTCTAGGGGTCTCAGGGCAAATTCTGGAGGTGCCGGCTTCATACACTTGTTTTCCTCATCTGCTTTCACTGTTTGAACCTCAAATTCTGGCAAAAGGTCATTTTATAAACAACCAGCGCGCGTCTGTTCCCTAAGTGGCCTTTCACTTTCAAACATGTTCAAACCACCTCCATCCTTGAGCATCTTGCTGGCAAAGAAGATTTTAGAAAGCTTCCATGTGGTTCCCTTACATTCCCTTACCAATCTTCAACACAAGCGCGTTGTTTATAAAATGACTCGACCAGGTTCCCATGCTAAGCGACACGTTCCGTGTCATCATGCAGAAAAACCTTTGAGAAAATAAAGATTTGTGCACATACCGACTATCTGCTTGATACAGTGGGGCTTGGGATCTACATTTTATAGAGGAAAACGATAGTCATTTTATAGTGACATGCTAGTGGGGTATACTTTTCACATAAAAAAAGGCACCCCCAATGACAAACCCTCTTTCGATTGCTTTTTGCATGAAGATGAATTTGGTTTGGCATCCGCGAAAGGACACATTGTCCTCTTTGGCGAGAGAGGCAACAAGCGATCTCAGATCTAGCAAGTTGGAGTCTCTTGTCCTCTACCTGAACTCACACACATGGTCAACCCACCTCAGTAGACAACTTTAATATAATCCTGGCGTTTGTGATGCTAATGATGCACTACTCAGTGTCATTTGCATCGCATCACAAAGATCCTTAAAAATATACATGTTCACTACCTCTTGCCGGTTGTACATTGTACAGTCCTGCGACCACCCCCCTCACACACCCTATCACTCACTTCGTTCGCCCATCAAGAACTTGGCCAAGCCTATCGGCTGGCTTTCGTAACATAGATCGATAAGAAAAAACAATATCTATTTGGGGATGACTACAAAGTGTGGTAAAAGAGCAGCAACATCATCATCTCTCCCGTGAATCCTTTTGAATCACCTCACCAACTGGCCTCAGGCGCATAGTTTGTCATGCGAATGAGGTCTTGTAGGCGATAGGTATTGGCGCCCCTGTGACACAGTAGCGAACCATCAGCTGCAACGTTGTAACGTCTGGTCCTGTTTGGACTTATGCCTTGTTCAAAGGAACAGAGATGAGGCTACCCCGAATCAGAATGAGGCTACCGGGAATCTGCTTCTGAGTCCGTCTTTTGGCCACTTGGCTATTCTTTTTCAGCATAACACAGCCGACACAGCACAACCGCCATGGCATTTGAATAGAAAAGCCTATACATCTGACAGGGTTGGAAACCGCGCATGGTCCTTGCGAACTGCGAACTTAACGCTAGGATTTAGACCATTGAGACCATGACTTGGAAAGTTGTCCAAATCGGGCCTTTGAGGATAAGGAATGGATTGCTTCTCATCTGCAGTGGACACATCAAGTCCAAACCTCGGAGTTTCCGCTCCGACGGAGATGCTCGGCAAAAAGCCACACGGACAACACGCGACACGTTTCCCTCGGCCTCCGCGCTTGTGATAATGGACGTAAGACTTGAACCAAAGCTCTACCTTGTCGAAGTCCAGGTAATGCGTCTGCGCAGTGTGGCCAAACATGTCTGTGAGATGGGCTTGATCAAAAATGATAAAGTCCAAGTCCTACAGTACACAGCCTGCAGACTGGCTCTGAAAGGGCTAGTTCGGCTAGTTACTAGTTGACCTTTGATTTAAAAACTGCTTAAATTCTCAGAATTGAAGGGAAAATCCACAGGAAACCAATACGTTTGGGGATGAAAACCATGGTTTCCTGTACATGTTCCCTTACTGTCAATATCTGTAAACCAATTCTGGGACTTGTTTGGGCCGAACGCCCTTCCGAAGCCCCACCCTTTAGGCCCTCGGAACGCCTCGGTGGTCGCCCATTGGGCGTTCTCGGCTGGGCACCACTGCCGCCGCATGCAAAAGCCATTGACACTACATTCCTCGGTGAGGGGAATGTCGAGAAGGGAGAAGGGACGCGGAAGGGAGAAGTGAGGCAGACCTACCAGTAGCTCCTAGTTACTAGTAGCTTCTTGTTCCTAGTAGCGATGCACCTTGTTACTAGTAGCTTTTTGTTACCAGGAGCTACTGGTAGCGATGGCCTCATGTGGCCTCAAAGATTTGATTTGGAGAAAAACTCTTTGCTCATTACGAGCACTCAAAGCTCACGGTGGTCATCACTGGAAATGGCCCGACTCGTCCAACATCTTGCCCGGCGAACTCGTTGGCCGTTTGAGTGCCAGGCCATCTTTTGAATCCTCGGATCTCCCACATTGCAATCCCTGGCCTCCTTGGTCCGCATCAAAACGAGTCGCCCGTCCGCTTGTCGCTTGCGGTGTGGCTGTCTGCGGAGGGGTTTTCCTGGACACCCAGAATGTTCATGCTGAATCATCTTGGTCCGCTGCATCTACAAGTCATGCCCATTGGTCATGTTGGCCATGTCAAAAGAAAGCAACAACATGCAACAACTAAATGAGACGCAGCATCATCCTGAAGCACAAGCAGTGCAGCACTGCTTGAGCTCATTTGCTGAGGTGTCCACTTTGCAGGGATGCGAGGGGGACTCACAGTACTCATCCTCCTCGCCACAGAAAGCGTGATGAAAGGGCAGGATAAAATATCAGGGGTAAGTAAAACAATTGATCAAAAAGACCATGAAACATGTTACATCATTTGGGGTGTCCATGCAATGCTGCGGAACTGCCCCAGGCGCACCTGTGTCTGACCTCTTGTCACGAGCACGCGGGTAGGGATGAAGACCGCCCCAGATTCACCTCGAGCGATGAATGGATTGTGATGTCCGGAACATCCCATGCGGCACGGCGTGATAGGTGTCGAATGGGATCATTGGAACTGGAAGAACGAAGAACTGAGACCTACTAGGAACAAAGGGCATCGCTACTAGGAGCAAGGACGCTGGGGCTCCTGGCCTTACTACTAGTAACAAGAAGCTACTAGTAGCTGGATGCCAAAATGGACCTTAAAAAGGTACCTGACATGCTCTGGAGTGATAAGAGATGAAGATCTGAGGAGCACCACGAAGTCTGGGAGAGTCGTCTATCCCGCCTGGATTTGTAATGCGATCGTAGGCATCCCAAGAGATTCCCAGATGTGACATCTGGGGCCTCACCGGAGGCCAGGTAGGCATCTTGAAGCTTATCAGAATATCCTTCCCCAAATGAGCTGCTTGATCTCCCAATCAGACTGTTTGTGGCAACTCTCATTTGGTCAAACCAGCCAAGAGTCTGGAGGTTGGTTCAGTCTGGAGGTTTTGTCCGTTGTGCTTTTTTCACCCCCTGCATTGATAGGCTTTTCCGAAAAGTTCACGTTGGAACGTCGCAAGGGTGCAAAGGGATCTACGGTTCAACTGCAGTTGCAAGAACGGAAAAGGACATGATGCTTATAATGCCCGTGGCAATCTTTGTCACTTTATAGAGTCATCACATATTAACTTCGACTGGGTCCTTTCCCAACTGGGGAATATTCCCTTTACGCTGCAAACGAGAAGAACGACTGTCCCGTTGACTGAAACCATGCTGACTGTCAATCTATTTACAGTACCATGTAAAGGTGGCTGTGTGTCAACAATATTGGCGAATCCCTGTCACCCCAGCTTGTAGGGAAACTCTTTGCACATAAAGAATGACTGAAACCAGGTGTCTCCGCTGGAAGATGTGAACCTACCGCCCTCTGAGCCCGGTCTCCCACTAGGCTTCCCCAACTTCACCACCTTGGTCAACATCCAACCGGTGGACTTCTCCTGGCTCGACCCGGTGAACTTCTCCTAACCAAGTTCAGGTCTTCCACCATCGTGGTGAGAAACAGGTCCAACAACGACGTGCCTTGGATTCCCAAACGACCGGTCAAACGACCAGTCTCGATTGGTCGTCTCGAAGAGTCCAAGCCAGGGCGACGGTGTCTTGGTAGGCCCTGTTGATGATGAAGACGATGACGATCTGCAAATCGTTTGTGACGTTGGAAAGGTCGGGGAAGTCCGTGTCGCACAAATGGTGTAGAAGTATATACTCTCGGGAACAGTATCATTGCTACACCCAAAAGAAAACGCTTCAGGTTAGGTGCAGAAGGTGTTCTTTGCTATCTGTGCTCCATGATAGTCTGCCGTTTCCCGAGTCAAAAGGCCGCACAGCTTGGAGCCACACCATGTAGAAAGCCACCAGGGCCTGAACGCCCCAGTAGACAAACCTGGCCACCAACACCCGGAGGATTGCAAGAAGTTCACATGATCTTCACTGGTGAAACCCAGAAGTTCCCCGTATGCAACAAACCTGTCCTTCGACGGCCTGTCTGGGCCGATCGTCCCGACTGTCCCGGCCAGTTCAGACTCACCCCGCAGCTCTGGGCGTTCCGAGCCCAATGCGTCGGTCCAAGATCCGCACGAGCTTCACCGTGTCATAGGCAAAGACCTGGAGCATGGCATCACGCCGGAGAAATCCGTGACCAACCCAGCTGGGAAGGTGTTTTTCCCCCACGAATGTGAAAGAGAATGCTAATCAAACAGAAAACAAGTTGCATGGTCAAAAAAACGTCTGCGCCATCTTAAGATGTGTTAAAACCACCTTGGAGCGATACTTGCATCGGATCAGGTGGGTGGCTCGGGATTTGGGCATGGGATGCACTGACAGCCTGGCTTGTGTCAAAAGAAATGCAAACATGTGTTAAAGACCTCGATTCATAATGGCTGCTTAGTACAGACTCACTGCTTTTTCTCTTGCAGGGTAGATGCCTCTTCGGTCAGACATGAAAGGACAGGTATCTTTCTGTCCCACCTCATCGGGGTCTGGAAGACTCTCCTCAATCCAACTGGGAAGGAACCTGGTGCAAGGCAGTAAATGTGCCAAAAGATGAATGACAAAGGGATGACGCCGCAACTAGAAAATAACTACCTAATATCATGGCACGTCGTGCTGAGTCAAACATTTAACATATCTAACAAAGGACTCTTATCGTGTCTTGTGTGGTGCCGAGTTCGCATTGCACAGTGGACTGCAAACATGTTTGGGGTTTACTCCCTACCTAAGCAATGTTCTTTAAAGCTTGGATATTCTAGGAGCCCTCTACTTGAATGACTATGGCAATATTGGCTTCTGATTTGTATAAAACAATTCACGACTTCTGGCGCGCATCCGTGCGGCACCCCATGGGTCGTTCACCGGCTCATCTGACCTGCCGAGGCGAGGCCTGAAGCTTCCCCGGGTTCCCATGGTTCCTGTGTTTCCCATCCAGCCCAAAAGGATTTTAAGATGATAAGTTCAACCAGAGAATGAACATGGCACTGGCCAGTCACGTTGGCTGTGAAGCATCGATGGCGTGTTCCTGTTTCTGTAAACTCTGGCAGTTTTTGTTTGGCTCTGCTAGTCCTTGCGACCTTTTCTGCAGGTATAGAAAGTGGCTTCAGGCTTCAGGAGGCTTCAGTGAGAACATGCCCTGGTTGTCCAGGAATACTCGCATGAGTCATGAGATTCATGCCCTCTTTTTGTTTTCGCGTAGCTCCTTGGTGTCTCAGTAGAGAAATCTGGGATGCTGATTCATTCTTTTTCTGAAGACTGCATCTCCAATCCCAAGGAAGCACAAAAAGCTGAAAGCCCGCCGGCGCCTCTCTTTGAGTCATGGAGCTGCAGTTCTAAGCTTCATTTGCGGCTCATGTCTAAGCTGCGTTGGAGATTTGTGCGGCAAAAAGTAAGATCTATTGGCCATGGATGCATGGATCCATAGGTGCTTTCCATCTTTAGTTCCGCTCTTCAAGGCTGCTCAGTGAACAGGCATGTTTGGGAACCTACACCATACACGACCCTTCAAAGTCTATATTCAATGGGTGCACTTTAAGAAGACGTCGTAAAAAATACAGTTGAGTTTGGGTTTATCATCAGAACCCAGCTCTGAACGCCAGTGATCGACCACACTTTTCTGCCGCCAGAGCCTGCCTTTGCTGAGCCTTTAGCCCATGTCTCTACGGATTTCCGAAATCGTAGAGATACACGGCGTTGTCCCGACCATCGGTCACCAACAAGTCCAGCTCCTCGGACACACACATCGAACCGAGCCACACTTTGTGGTTGGGAATACTGAACATGTGTTCACCAGTCTCGGCCTTGCGAGCCATAATGTGGCCATCCAAGCCGGCGGAGATGATGGAATCTCCACCACCACGGTTGAGGGCCACGATGCGCCCCTGGTGCTGTCCCCTCCATTTGATCTGCCACTCCTCTCCCGGCATCTGGGCATCTGCGTCCCAACACACGACCTGTCCTGCGTCATCCCCACTCACAATGCCTCGCTCGTCCACGTAGACGGCGGAGACCGGCACCGGCCCCAAAATCCGGCGCGAGAGGAGCGACAGGTCCGGCAAGGAACGCAGCTCCAACGAGCCTGGTCCCGTCTGAGAGAAATGGGAACTGTCAGACATTCCCAGAACCAGCTTGTCTGCTGAAACATACAAAACACCTGCCCTTTGATTTGTGTTACATAAAAAGGTCAAAATAATCCGATTATTAAACATGTTTCACTCCGCTGTCACTGTTTTACTGTCTCAGTACTACTTCGGGTTTTCAATGATATACAGCACTCCCAAAACCCATCGCAAAAAAGGCTGAGTGGCCATCTGCAAGCCCCAAGGCCACCGAACCTTCAAAGGCCAGATTCAAGCAATGAACCCTGCAGCTCATGGTGATCCGACACCGTGGCGCTGCATCGCCCAAGTCGTTCAAGTCCCAAGCCATGATGGAGTCCCCGGCGGCGGCCACCAAAATCGAGCTGTCATAGACACAGACATAGCAGGGCCGACTGTTTACCTCATGGTCTAAGATCAACCAACCTTCTTCATTCCAAACTTGAAGACGGCCACCAGCCAGACCTGTGTCGATCAGAGACGAGATATGATGAAATGAGAGCAGAGATCACACTGGGAAGTCGGAGCCTCATCTACACAACACAAGAAGGGCGAGTCATGTCTACAAAACCCTGTGGACTCGTGAAACCTCTCAAAATCAGATCCACTTTTTGGCAGTATGATGATGATTTTTCATGACTAAGACGGAGTTTGTCAACCCTACCTGCACAAAGGTGTTGGCCGGTCCAGGTCAGCGATGTTACGGAGGTCTCAGGGTCCACCTGGCGGAGAGGACTCTTGGACGACTTGGTCCAAAAGCCTCCGGAGAAGAAAATAATATACCCTGTGTAAATATGTACATATTGTATATACTGTGTATATATAGAGAGAGAGAGAGATTATAGATATGCATTATATTGGTGGTTGATCCGTATTCTTTCATGATGGAACAGCCATGAATCGCGAAACAACACATCTTTTGCGGATCTTCGCGACCTCATCATCGAGCATGGCCCTAAAGAACATGTCAATGTCTAGTTAACACGTGATTGGGACAAAGGGCATCGTTACTAGGAGCAAGGACGCTACTAGGGGCTCCTGGCATCGCTACTAGGGGCAAGGACGCTACTAGGGGCTCCTGGGGGCAAGGATGCTACTAGGGGCTCCTGGCATCGCTACTAGGGGCAAGGATGCTACTAGGGGCTCCTGGCCTTACTACTAGGCACGTGATTGTACTGTAAATAATTTTCGACAAACTAGTGACTGGCATCTTGCAGCATGATCCACACAAGCTTGTGCGTTGCTACAGCTACTCCAGGGTCATTTGCAGCATCTGTGCAACAAACAATGCTGAAGGGGGTTGAGAGTAGAGTCACAACTCAATCCAACCGCAGTCAAGTTATCACCTTGCTAGTCTGTGACAGTGGAGAAAGGACTTGGAAAATCCTTTACGCACTGTCACAGCTGCGTAAAGTCCTGCACAGTGAACAACCTCTCAGAACTGGAGCGGACAAGAGGCAATCATCCCACTGTTTAGTTGAAACAAATCATTGCAATGTTGCGCAATGATTGTTGTTGGCGCAATGTGATTTCTGCCCAGTGTTCTGAATGTCAAATCCCGATATGTGTGTGTGTGTGATTGTGTGTGTGGGTTTGTCAAGAAACATCGAAAGAAATAAGTTCGTGACTACACCCACACTCAATTCCCATCCATTCCACCAAGAAGTTCATTCGGAAGTCACCCGTTAAAACCTTTCAAATCCACCTTTTCATTCGGAAATCCACCTTTGCCGGATGATCGGCAGTCACCATCCTCTGCGGGTTCCCGTGCACGCCATAGACCTGCTTGGGCTCAACGGAGCCAAAGCTGTGCCTCCGGACACCTGAAAAAAGGCACCGCGCGGTGCACGCGGTTTTTGGGCCGAAAAAGGGAGGCCGAAAAAGAATTTGCCTGAAGAGGAACATAGATGAAAATGGCTTGTTAGCCCAAGATCAAAGCAAATCAGGCCAATGGACTTTATGCTTTCATACTGTTCACGAATGGGGTGTTTGGGTGTCTGGTTGGGCCTTGTTCATGCTGAGATTCCTTGCGGGGACCCAAAACAATGTCAACAGCCTCTAGTAGTAAGGCCAGGAGCTACTAGTAGCGTCCTTGCTCCTAGTAGCGATGCACTTTGTTACTCGTAGCTTCTTGCTCCTAGTAGTAATGCCCTTGTATAAAGGGTCCGCGCCCAGCGGGCGGAACAGCGCCTGTGGAGGAGGTCCCAACAAAGACTTCATCTCCAGCCAAAGCCACTCGACGCACCCAGTCGTTTTGAATGATGGCTGCGGGTTGCGCTTTGGCGTTTCCATCGCGCCAGTGGTCATCTATTCGCTCACGTCTGGCACGCTCCTGGGCACTGACCTCCGCAACTCTTTTCCTGGATGAACTGGCGGGAACAAAACAAAAGGCGTAAAGAAGCTGTCAATCAGAAATGAAAGCAGAACGACAGTCAAGTCCAAGTTTCTGTAAATCTCTCAGGAAGCTGTCATCATCCACTGAGCTGCCCCCATCTGAGCACCTTTCTTCCTCTTCTTCACTAGGTGTTGCTTTCCTCCACGTTCGCCGTCCTGCCCGGCGCCACCGGACCAGCCCCGCCACGCTCCACACAGCGGCCACACTCCGCCCGCGCCCGACGCGCGTCGGCGGTGCCGGGCGCGGAGCCGCACTGGACGCGGAGGGTGCCGGGCGGCTCGGGCCGGCGAGGTCAAGTCCAGAGCGGAGCCACGGAAGCTCCATCAGCTGAAGAATACGATGGTTCAAAGGTGGCAGGAATTGGGGACCACTCAGATCTTTGCTCTCAAGAATCCTGAATTCATCATGATCTTGCTGTCTGGATGTTGCTGTCTCATGTGGTCGATTGGAGCTCCAAGTCTGGCACTCTGAGCAACTGGCGCTGATTGAAAGCAAGGACTGCAACAGTGAATTGGCTGGATCTACGTCTAAAACTTTCTAAAACCGGATTTCTCCTTTAAAAGCTCTACTGACTCAACTGTCCACAAACGCAAATCGAGGTTTCAGAAAGCTCTTGGAAGCAAATGAGCACAAAGCAATGTGCCCGTGATGGTGCTCGTGAATTGGCCAATTCACGCGTACGGTACTTCCAACATCCAACTTCTCGAGTTGCTGTCACCGCTTCCGCCGTCTCAGCGCAATTCTTTTCACATGTGTGGTGCTTGAAAGAGCTGTGGGTCAAGATCCTCCAACCTGAGTAGATGAGACTGGTAGAAATGTTGCCTAGCAATCTTCACATCAGGAATTGTTCCAAGACAGTTGTTAAAGGATGTTGCAGGACTAACTACTCTCAACAGTTTTCCTAAAGGATTGTCTCTCTGCGATTTAAACGTGGCCAATATTAAATCCTCATGTGCCACGCCTAAACCATCTCGGAAATTGGATCCGTTTCTGGCTGGCACTCCCCACCACTTGGATTGCAATCGAATCAAGGAAGATAACCAGTCCGCTCGGAAATGCTTGTCTAAAGCATTTATTGAGGTGTGAATTTGAATAGGGAGACCCCCCACCTCCGGCTCGACCCCTTGGAAGAAAAAACAAAACCCGTTGGTTGGGAGGTGTTCTAGATTCATTGTTGTGGCTTCCTAGTTCTACGATGGTTTCAGAGGATTTCAGACAGCCAAGTCCATCCAAAAAGCATTCACTCCGAAACCAACGAGCCCAACAAGCTCCGGATAGAAATGCTTCTCTTGCTTACGTGCCGTGTCTTCATGTTTGCCAGCATCAATGGCCAAAGGAAAACAAATCACAAAGGAATACCGACAGCTAAATCTCTCAAAGCAAAGGAGCTGGGTGGTGGCCGCCAACATGTGAAGCTGTCGGCGCTTGCCACTGGCATCCTGGCCACGTCGACACGATTTGGCCCCAGTCGACCCGAGTCGCATAGCGCCACGGCTTAGGAGCATCGGACGGTTGCCTGGATGACTCTATGGCTTTGCCAGGGGTACCGGGTTTTGGGACCAAAGGATCACAAAGATCAGCAATCATCGCCACAACAGGGTGGCGATCTTCCCACCATCTGCCACCATCGCGTGAAAAAACGTCGTCAGTGGCCCACAACATCACACCTCAGAGGTTCATTTCCGCGCCTGGGAGAACTCGTAGAATGAGGCCAAGTTGTGCAGAATCGACGGCTTCAGAAACCGCACGGGTTCCTTCTTCACCAGAGCCTCCGGCGGCCCCAATGTGTTTAGCAAGCCTTCTCCGGTGTCAGGGACTTGCGACTTGCGCCTCTGGGGAGGGGAAGAACACCCTGAACGTGTTGCTTTTGGATGGCAATCCCCATTGCCGTTGGCGTGACGGGCACATGGTTGCGCTGGATTGAGCTTCCGACGCTGTGTACTGTGGGAGCGTGTTGCCAAGGGCCAAGGGTTCATCATGGCCAACGCACCAGCACGTGCAATTGTTCAGGATGAAACAGTTTGCTTGAGATACCAGTTGTGGTCCCACAATACCTACAGAAGGCAGAGCAATCGGCATGAGCTGCACCCACAAGTAGTGATTTTGAGAACTTCTCAGTCTTCAGGTACCATGTGTTGTCATTTGCCAAGCAAAACAGCTTCCTGCAACTCAAGACATCCAAAAGAAACAGGTCTGAGCAACATGCCCGAGCCGCCCACGTGTCCCAATCCTGCCCGGAACCGCCTCCAGGCGCTCACAGGCGCCACGGAGGTCCTGGTCTGTCAGATGCTGGGTCTGTCAGATGGGTCCTCATCCCAAGAATGGAGTGCTATGTTGTTGTTTCAAGATCCGCATCTGGGGGATATTTAGGGAAAGGATCTTCTTCTTAGTGTGGTCAGGGTGGACATGCGTCTGACCGTGGATCTAAGAGGATCACTCTCAAAGTTGATCTAAAGGGTTGGCTCGCCTTGAGTCACAACCACGCCGAAAGTCCACCCCAGAATTGAAGCAAATCTAAGCCTGACACATTGAAAGGTCCTTGGTGTAAAATTTGCACACCGCCAGGTTGTTCTCGGCAGCCAGGACCTCCCGCGTCAACGACACGCCACGTGGCTCTCGACATCATTTGACCGGGCGGCGTTCAGATCTGGTCACGGGTGGCCTCTTCCTCCAGGGCAGCTGTGGCCACAGCCGCCGCCTCAAACGCGTTCCTGGCCCCGATGAGATGGAGTTGGACACAGCAAGCCAAAGCTTTAGGCGAGTGCACCCAGTTCTGATGCCTCTCTAGTCATAGGATTCTCAAAGTGCTCCAGAAAGGGAGCTCCCTCTTGACAAATGGCCAAAAGAAGTGAAACTTGTAGGCTGTCACACTCCTCCCTTTCAGAAAATCTACCTGCTGAGACTGTACAATATCTATACTGTTATATCTACAATGAAAAGAGGAGACCCCCCCAAATCACTTACAGATGTTGTTTGACACGGCACGCAAAAGAGTATGGAGAAGTGCCCGGCCTGGCCGCGGAGTAGTCGCTGGATGCCATTGCAAGCAGCCCCTGGTTCAACAGGAGGGTGGACTCCTGGGCATCACCACAAACGCAAGATGGTTTGAATCTGTGGAAAGCTCAGGAATTTAGGTCGACATGCAGCATCGTTTTGTTCAGACCCTCCGAACCCTCCAACAAAAAACACACACAGCCAACCCCGCCCCCCCCGGTGCCTCTCCCACGCAGCTTCGAGCATTCTCGAAAGCATCTTTGGCTGCAGGGAGGTTCCCCCACGACAGGTGGTGCCGACCTGGTGAGATTTTCTCAGTGAGGTCGATCTGCCAGCGACTCTCCGTCTGCCACTCGGTCCAACCCTGGCCCGGCCTAGGAGCGACCAGAGTTGCCGACCTTCCTCACCTGGAAACGCCAGATCGGAAGTGGTGACCAGCTATGGAACACCATCATTTGGTGACTGCCAACCCCAAAAGAAAGCCCTCATCGGCCAACCAACAGGTCTTTTGGACTTTCCAGCTGTCAGTCTTCTGTGATTGGTGTTAACAAAAAACACAAAAAGGATCAAAAAGGGTGGGTGGAACACGTTTAAATTAGAAAACAAACTGGAGCCCACGAACCAGAATGCAAACGCGGTCGAAAAGCTACATATGTCCAAATGACACTCTTGTAGGACACTCTTGTGGGACACTTTTGTGGGTCACTCTTGTAGGAAACTCTTGTGGGACACTCTTA
>CAXAMN010026617.1:566172-581274 GCA_963970005.1 Durusdinium trenchii
TGTGGGACACTCTTGTGGGACACTCTTGTAGGACACTCTTGTGGGACGCTCATACGGGACACTCTTGTGGGACACTCTTGTGGGGCACTCTATCTGGGACACTCTTGTGGGACACTCTTTTGAGACACTCTTGTAGGATACTCTTGTGGGACACTCTTGTGGGACACTCTTGTAGGACACCCTTGTGGGACACTCTTGTAGGACACTCTTCTGGGTCACTCTTGTAGGAAGCTCTTGCGGGGCACTCTTTTGGGACACTCTTGATACCACAAATCATCCCGCTCACCAGCGACACGCCGCGTTTACGCCACCCTGTTTTGCGCTCCCCAGTGGCACGGCGCCAAGCAAACAGACTCTCCACCAAGGCCGCGCAAATCCCAATGGCACTGCGACATCACGAACGTCGTGTCGCCACACGGTCTGCCCATACACTAGAACCAGTCATGCGAGCGTTTCGTACGAGACTTCCTCCAAAAGTCACGTGTCAAGTCTCCAAAACGAGCGTTTCGTACGAGACTTCCTCCAAAAGTCACACGTCAAGTCTCCAAAACGAGCGTTTCGTACGAGACTTCCTCAAAAAGTCACACGTCAAGTCTCCAAAACGAGCGTTTCGTGCGAGACTTCCTCAAAGTCTGCAAAACGAGCGTTTTGTTCGAGACTTCTTCCAAAAGTCAAGCGGAAACACCCATCGGAGCACACACACATCACGCAGCCCTGCCAAGCAGTTTCGCGATTCCAAACAACACCCGCTCACACGCCAATCCCAATGTGACAGCGACATTCACCTCTACCACAACTCACAACCTCACGATTCCCTGCGCCTGCCACGAATCTTTCCGCGTCCACACGTCTAACGCGCACAAAGCACTGCACCTGCCACGAAATGTCACCTCCGTCACGCCTCGCAACCTCACGATTCCCTGCACCTGCACGAAAATCGCACTTCCACACCTCAAAACCCGCACAAAGTACTGCGCCTGCCACGAAAAGTGACAATATCATCTCATGTGAGCTTCAACAAAATTTGCACCACACCACACGTTTGGAATGATTTCGACCCGTTCAGAGCACACTCCCATCCACCAACATCGCCATGTCAGCTGAGACTTGTCACGAAAACCGAGCTTCGATGCCACACCCTGAAACGCAAATCCCAATGGCACGGCCACATCCAACACCCCAAAAACACCACTCTCCAAACGCTAGTCCCAATGGAGCTGCGCAGAAAACTGCTGATCTCACAAAACGCTGTGCCTGCGCAGTGAAATCTTCCTCCATATACTTCAACATCTTACATTTCCACACAATTCCTCGCTATTTCACACGAATCTGACACGTCCCGTTTTCATCCGAAACCCTCTCCAAAAGCTTCCCCCAATGGCAGCGCCTTAGCGCTCTACTGCGGACGGTTGCGGTCACTTGCGGACGGTTGCGGACGGTTGCGAACTTAGAAACAACGGGTCGCGAACAAGGCTCTACCCCCAGACCCCCCAGAGTTAAACGAGAACCCTTGGCTACGCATTCGGGAATATAAAGAAAACACTCAGACGGATCTTGCACTCACCAACCGCGCCGTGGACGCTTTGGAAGGTGAGGTCAAAAACCAAGCCCAAGTGAAACCTTCACATTTGGCCCGAGTTGACCTGTTCCCCAGGTCAAAGGTCAAGGTTGGTTTACACATCTTAACGCTGAGGTCTGAGCACAACATCCAATCAGGTTTCCATAGACCATCTGGGAGACGGAACCGTTGCATTAAAGTCATTAAAGCCTCCGATGTTTAATGCGTGCGACCGAACAATCAGATCCCGTATCCCGTCCAAACTCCCTACAAACTGTTACTCGACAAATCCGCAAAGGATCACGTCCGAATCGCCGAAGGCCCTTTGAGCGGGGAAGGCGCTTTCCATCCCCAAACAAACAACAATCCGATTGTAAAACAAAAAACACCACACAAGACAACACACCTCTACACCGACTCCATTCCCGACGAAGGTGAACCCGACCGAAGGTGTTGGAGGAGAGACCGTCGACCGAGGAGACCGTCGTCCACGCCTGGGCGTCCCAAGGCTCGCTGCAGCTCTTGAAGACCCAGAGCTCCATGGCCCGAGGCCAGGGAGACTTGGGACAAGACCTGCCCGTCGTCGTCGTTGGTCGTTGCGCTGCGCCAGTCGTTGGAACGGGGATGGTGGTTGGCCCAAAATGCGGCCCTGGTTTGGGGGGGTGCCATGGGTGCCATACATAAGAAAAAATGGACCGGGGAGATGTTCCAGTGCTTTGTTCTTTTTTCACAGTGTGTTATTTACTAATCGAATTATTTTTCTATGCTTTGAGAGGGGGGAAGCGGTTCCCATCTCTTTGCTCGTACTCACCGCAGCCAATTTGGCCTTTGGAGGTCTTTGGAGGTCGATTTTGATGAGCTGCATCCAGCTTGTGATGACACCAACACTCCCGAAAAGAAGAGACAATCTGCAATGTAAAAGTTTTATTAATGAAGAAACAATTTGGAATGTAAAGCCATGTAATGCCTATCAAGTTTCTGAATTCTAGCTTACAACTTACGACCTGACTTCCTTTTGAAGCCCTGCCTGCTGAAACCAAACTTGTCTGTACATCGCTAGGAAAACGTCCTCAAGGAATGTTCTGGGTTTGCAGCAATCTGAATGAGGTTAGTGGATGATTGGCTGACAGACCCTGAGAATGCTTTGTGTGGGAGGTTCTTCTCAAAGGAAGCTACTAGAAGCTGTGTCCAAGTGCTCAGTCTTGGTTGCCCTGCTGTCCCTCTCTATGCCGAAGTTCATTAAGCTCCCCTCTTCACAAGAACATCATGCCTCCAAAAGCTGCAATCGAAGCTCGAAGGACACGCCAGGGCCTACTGAAACATGGCGACAGAGTCTGATGGAGGGGTCTGGCTTCACAAGGCTCGGACTGGCTCTGAGTGGAGTTATCCATTGCCCACATGCTTTGGAATTGGTCATTTTCCACTTCCTTTGAGAACGGTAGTAAACCCCCAAGCCCAGCCAGGACACTTCGCACTGGATTTGATGTCCGGACTCTTGAAGACAGAATCACATGCGCAGCATACGATCTATATCGATCCATGAGGCTTCTGACGCTTGGAAGCCTTTCCGATTGACACTTGAAGCTACGCGAACTGAGGCATCAATCGCCTCTTAGGATTGCCCGGAGCTGTGGGACATCGAGCATTTCTGCGAGTTCCTTCACCTTCCCTTCCACCCAACTCTTCAGCTTCTTTGGCCCCTATCTCGTCTCTCATAGATCAAAATCTTCGGGAAGGTAGAGTGGACCTCCCATTGAACTTGCTGATTGCCTCCTAGTTCTCTGCACCATATGCAGTTCCCATCATTCCAAACAGTTCGTTCCGCTGAAGGTCAGCGGTTCCGCACCCGTCTCGTGCCAAGCTTCTGCCAGAGCCTGGCAGACGACAAGCAGTGAATGGGTGCTTAAAAGTCTGTGTCTCTCCTGAACATTTCAGGTACTTCTCAGCTTTCAACACGATCACGACCATATCTTCCAACCAATGAATGTCGCTGCCCGGCTTCTGCAACGTGCTGAAAGCGTTCATGAGCCTCATGGCGACTCATCCCACGATGTTCGGAATTTGGGGTCAACTAAACTTATGGCAAAGTGGACAAATGGGAAGACGTAAGAATTCTGACTTCCATAGATGTCGTCAGTCCAAACAACCCAATGTGTCGGTTCTCTTTTCCAAACCAAGCGGGTGTTCTTCTCTCCTGAGACTCGCCTTCAGCTTCAGCATGGCTTGATAGGCGTCCGAGTGGACACGCCAGGGCGCCTGTGCCAGAAAGAGCTGCGCCTGCGGGCTCATCAAGAGCAAGTTTTGGAAGAACTAACCCAGGAATCATTATGAGGTTGTGAGATAGAGTACAGCCAAAGATAGGTTGCAAATCCATGTTCCCTACCACGTGAGGTCTTTTTTTCTGTAGATGTCGTTTACGAAGTCGAGTTTCCCGTTCGGGGTGCTCTGCGACTCGTTCACTGTGCGAGACTGGTCTCTTCATGTTGCATTGATCCTCACGGCTTTATATATGATTCTAATTCACAACATGCTTCCCTTCGCATGCACTGGGACTTCACACGCGCCAATCCACATGAATCCACAGGTTTTTATACGAGCCTTGAGCCCCGAGCCCCGAGCCCCACGTTCGAGGAACCAAGCCCTCGAGTCCTTCGAGTCCTGGGCCCCTGTGACTGCGCCGTTTCGGCCTCAGCGGTGTCTTGAAGCTCGGGAGACTTGCACTCCTGGACAAGCCAGCAGTGCTGCAGCAGTGCTGCAGCAGTGCTGCAGCGCTGCACTGCGCGCTTTTGACTGAGCAACATGTTCGGCTGGGCGCCTGGGGGGAAAAAAATTGTAAAATGGTGGTTCTGGGGAGTTCTTGTTCATCAACCACCTCGTTGAAATGTTTTGCTCACTAAAAATTGTTGTTGAGGCTTTGTCGTCATTCTCTATGGGGTTTCTGGGGAGAATTTGGTGCTGAAAATCACTCTGTTCGGTGATAATGGATGAGGTTAAGATTTGTTTAGGTTCGTTTGTGTTTTCTTGGGGGTTTGGGTCTAAAGGATTAGTTCATAATATGTTTAATCAAGTATTCTATCGTAGTTTTCTTTGTTGTCTCCTTCATTGTCGTTTTAGTGTATGATTTCATTAAATAAGGTATGACATCTCACCATATCACGCATACCATCCTTTTCATATAGTTCTCTACCGCATTCTCGGACTATATCCTTATTCATGATGTTTTCATATAGTTTGTTCAATATCCTATAATCATAAGTCGTTCCGAAGACTTTAATACCTGTTGCTTTGTCTTTTCTCACTGTCTCTAATTGTATGTCTACAAATGTATCTCTGTCTGGAAAGGGGTTGTTTCTGATGAAGTCCATAATGTGCTGTTCTTCCCTTTCTATTTCTTTCTGTTCCCAGTCTTCACCCTCACTATCACTACCAACTTCAATATACAACCCTAAATTGTCTGATACGTTACTCATATCGTAAATTTTAGCACTTGTCATGTTTCTCTTAATATATATATATATATAAAGATATGTTTCTTTCAGTGCTTATCACCTTCTGTAGGTGCTCTTCTATTTTTGGTTCGTTGATATAGTGCTCATAGTATCTGAAGAGTTCTTTGAGGTATTCACGCAAGAAGATTTCCAAAATGTCCTTTATTTTGAATGGTCGGCTTCTAAAATAGTAATACTCTTCAAGGTTAGGAAACCACCATTGCCGTCTCTTTTTACTCCAAGTCATAATATCAAGGTCGTGAAAGGAATAGAGGATGTGATAGGTATATGTCCAGTTCTTCTTTACATAAGATTTGATTGCTTGTAGAAACATTTTATTGCGTTGAAACCTGACCTTCAGTTCTAAAGTGTCCATCAACACGTCTATGTCCCTTCTCATCGCTCTAACATTTGTTCGGTTAGTATCACTCAAAAAGATGGGTGATGGCATCTCTGTTTGGAAGAAATCTATTTGCTTTTCCACTCTTGTATGTCTGTCGTAGGCGCTTCTGATGTATTTACTGTCCTTGAAGATTAAGTTATTACATTTGAAACAGTGGGTATTGTAATCACATATCATATCGCAATTTCCAGCGGGGAAAAGATTGTCCAATACAACCTTGACGTTGGCACTTTCATGTTTACAACATCTACAGTTCTCATAAGTAAATAGCATCTCTTGATATATATATATATTATATAGAGGTAATTGTTCTTTAACTTGTTTCTTGGGGGGCTGGTTCAGTTTTCCAGTTCAGGTTGATTTTTAACTTTCTCTTCCACATCTTCATCACTGACATCGTTTTCAAAAAACATTATCATCCTTGCCTTCTCCATCTCTAAAAGTGTGTTTTCCATAAACTGAAACTTCTTTTGTCTCTTTCCACACTTCCCACACATATTCACAAAGGTCTTTAACAAATATGTCCAGTTTGGTTCTTTCCATTCATTCAAGGAAATAACTGCAGTCATTATCCGGCATCCACAGTCAAATTTAGTCATCTTTACTCTCTTACTTTTATATATTGTTTTTCTTTAAGTATAGTCTTTATTATTTAAGAAATCTTAAAAACTAAAACTATAATAATGGCAAGAAGATTAACAAAAGAACAGATAATAAGCAATGTCTATTACGACTTGGAAAAGGGTTTCGGGTCAATTCAAGACACCCTAAAACAAGCAAAAGAACAAGACCCATCCATCACAAGGGTAGATGTGGAAACCTTTATGAAGAAACAGCCCAACAAACAGATTAGAGGCTATAGAGGTTCAAACTCATACACCGCTCCGTTCTCAAGGTTTGAGTATCAAATTGACATAATGCATATGAAGCCCTTAACCAAAGTTCCGGAAGCAAAAATATCAATGAATAATTCCGAGCCACCCTATGCTTTAGTCGTCATAGATATATTCAGCAAGATGGGCGACGTCATACCTATGAAGAACCGAGATGGACAAACGGTCTTCCCGGCTTTGAAGCAAAGTTTTAAGAAAATGGGTTTTCCAATGTCAATATACAGCGATGATGACGGAACGTTTCAAACGGTAGTCTCAAAGTTATTTAAAGACGAAGCCATCAATCACATCATCACAAGAACACACGCTAATGTCGCGGAGCGTTTCATCAGGACACTTAAGAATATAATACACGACAGGGTCAGGTTCAATAAGGCGGGATGGACGAGTATGCTTCCACTCGTATTGAAGAAATACAACAGCACCAAACACTCATCCACAAAACTCACACCCAATGAAGCCCACGATGATAAGAACCATATGGATGTAAAGGTAAATCTGACAAGAAGAGAAAAGAACACGAGGAAGTATGAGGAGATAAAAGAAAACGATACAGTCAAAAGCTTCACCAAGGGCAGAGGCAACTACACCGACAGGAAGGAGTATAACAGCAAATGGTCTAAGTCTCAAGAGAACTACAAAGTCAGGAAGATAGAATACGATACGACAGGAAACAGAATCTTCCAACTGGAAGGATTGACTAAACCCTTCCTTCGCCACGAGATACTAAAGGTTTGATATGATTTCATAAATAAGTTCTTCCGGTATTCTGTATAGTTCATCCTGTGTCTTCTTCCTTTGTTCCTCCCATCTGCCTTTACACGGTAGTCTCTGTGCGGTCTCTTCGTGTCTGTTCCCTATTATGCCATGACAGTCTTTCTTACATAAGGGTCTGGGTTTCCAACTCTTCAAGTTCGTCCATATCCTCGTCCGCTTCCTATATTCAAAACCATACTTACAATAATCCACATCATAGTAATCAAAGTCTTTCATAAAGTCCTGTTCCTTCAATAGTCCCGTCTGTGGATTTTCTATGAAAACCATTCTTGGTTGAAAGTAGTTTGTTATTTCAATAGTTTTCCTGACAATGCTGTTCGCATAATCTATCTGTCTAATTACCGCGATTTTTGCCCTGCTATATTCCGTGCAAGGAGGTGAAGCCCAAATTATGTCAATGTCTTTATCATACTTTTTATAATACCATTCTAATATATCTTCATTGATGTTGGCGTTCTTCAAATCTAACGATATGACACTAAAGCGAACTCACGCGCAACTCTACCAACACTACCTGTTCCGCTAAATAACTCTAATAGTTTCATATTAAAACTCTAGATTTCAATATGAAATTATCCAAGTTCATAAAATCCCGTTTCAGTATCCTTATAAATTTTGTAGAATTCTAATGTTGCTTCCTTCGGTTGTTTTATCTTACCTTCGTTAATCCAATACTTATACTGTATCCTCTTATCATCCCACGAACCGACGGGTCTTCCTATCTGTCCCTTTTCAAAGATTTTATCCATCCTTTCCTTATCATCCTTCTGCTCCTCCTTTTTAGGTTAAGCGAGTTTCTCCTCAATGCTCTTCAAAGTCTCCATTGTGGTTTTGATGTTCTTATCACATCTGTTCAGTTTGTTTGTCAGTTCCGCCAGTTTGTCGGTGTTCTCGATTCTCGTCCATACCACTCATATAATGTATATATATATATATTTATATATTTATTTATTTAAATAGTAATTTATTTAGATATTTATGTATCAAATCGTTCCCGTCAAAATCTACGCTTTAAAACCTATCTTTTAATCCATATCGTGTATAGATGATTGTTTTTTCTCACTTCTTGGTGTTCCCATCACATCAGCAATCATCCGGTTAGTGCTTTCCTTGTCTTTGTCCTCTGGTATGATTTGCCTGTTCCAACTGAACGAGATGCCGCGTGCTTCACTATCTAGTTTGATGTCTCCGTTGTCATCCCTGCTGACGTTCATAGTCTTGTCGTTTTTTGATATTTTGAAAAAAAAGGATTACAACTACATTGTATCCCCTTCGGGTTGATTTCTATTGTGTTTTGTAATTGTAGTTTTCCGTGGCATAAAGGACAGTCAAAGGTGATAAACTTGCTCTTCAGTTTCTGCTCTTCATCTAGTTTTATCATTGCTGGTTCTTCATCCGACAGTTCAAAATCTGTGGGTATTGATGTTTTATTCATCGTTGGATTTGTTTTTTTGCAAGGCATTTATACTAAAATTTAGATATGAAATTATTAATGTTGATACTTCAAGCGTGTATTTGCAACAGTGTTTTATTTTGAGAGCGGGGGACTGTGAAAGTGCAGCTGTTTAATTGGTTTTTAAAATGTGTTTGGTATCATTTGATGCTCAAGATATGCAAACATGTTTGTTTTCACTCCAGGGCAGAAGATACCACTCTACTTTAACATGGGGCCTGGGTGTTGGTTTTCCCAAAATTTGAGGTAAATGTTTCAGTGGTAGCCCCTCTCCATATAAACACATATATATAATCTGTTCCTGCTCTCTCTATATGGACAAATATATTATGTATTCCTGAATCAGGGTCATTGTTTGTTTTGGAAGCAGCAAGCAGTCACTCAGATGGTAGGCCATAGAAGTGTCTCTAGATCTCTGCTTATAATTATGTTTAGATTTGGAAAGATTTTATATAGTCACGTTTATGGTTTACAAGATTCTCTATAGATCTCTGCAGATAATCATTTTTAGATTTGAACAACGAAAGAGACCTTGTATGTTAAAAGTTTTATTCTAGATTTCTGCGGGTAAGAGCTTGCATTTTCAAAGTTTTCGTCTGGATCTTTGGGAAGGTGGATATCCCATATATGTGTGTTTTCATGAAATGAAAGCTCTTGAAAGAATATCATATTTATTGATATATAACATGTTTAAATTGACATGATCATTTCCAGAGATCCAGAGGAAAGCTTTTGAAATGAAAGTTTTTATATATGTTTATTGTAGAAATGATCATCCACAGAGATCTAGAGGGAAGCTCTTGAATTAGAAGCTTGTACATTAAACAAATTTAATATGTCTATATTATTTCGAGTGATTACTGTAAATAAACAAAATCTAACTATTTACTTCAAAGAAGAGTTTTAGTCTTGTTCTCAGCACTCCCAGGGGAAAAAATACTGTAAAACACAGGGTTTTGTAGCATGTGTTTTCTTAAACTAAATAGACTAGAGCTAGAATAGAATTAGGTAGAATTAAATTGGATGTGAGTTAGAGCTAAGATAGAACTGAATTAAAACCGAATTTCAACTAAACTTGTATTGAACTAGATGAGAGTTGAATTAGAAAGGAAATGGACTTAAAATTAGAAGTTCGCCAGAATAAGATGTAAAACGCTTGAGCTACAAGATGCACAAGTCGAGGAGGCTTCGAAATTACAAAGCCGAAGCAAAAGCAACAAGCATTGAATTTGAACTACAGCTCACACAGATTCATAACAATTTCATGTAAATTGGAAGGTATCATTACAGTTTCATGTCAAGCTGATTGGACATGCAATTGGCAACCACATTGATACCAATCAGAAGTTAATGCACAGTCTTGTACATGGAGATTTCGACAAGGACAAAGGGAGTGGTGGGCTCAGACGCTTTCATTGTGAGAGCAAAGAACATATGCCTTTAGGTGAGACTTAGGCTCACATGCTTGAAGGTTGAACGAAATAGTAAGAACACAGATTGACCTAAATAGGAAAACCAAAAAATAAAAAACCTTGAGAAAATCAATAACAACCTAGGAAAAACCAAACAAACTTTGGGAAAACCAAAAAAACCAAAGAACAAAAACAAGGTAAATAAAAAACCAATTCTGGGGAAGTTGCATACGTGAAGATTGAACGAAATAGTAAGAACACAGATTGACCTAAATACGAAAACCAAAAAACAAAAAACCTTGAGAAAACCAATAACAGCCTAGGAAAAGCTCAAAAACTTTGGGAAAACCAAAAAACAAAAGAACTAAAAAGAACAAAACAATTCTCGGGAAGTCTTGAGGAAAGGGGGGGTCCAGCCAAGAGTCTCTGAGAATTGTTGTTTTTTGGTTTCTTGGCTCTTTTGTTTTTTGTTTTTTTGTTTTTCCCAAGGTTTTTTGGCTTTTCCTAGGTTGTTATTGGTGTTCTTTATGTTTTCTTGAGACTGTTTGTTTTTGTTTTCCAGTGCAAAGGACATTGAGGCAGCTTTCACAGACACATAGCATGAATGCAGGCCACAGTGGGAAGTTTATAGCACATAGATGGAAGTAGGCAGCAAAAACACATAAAATACGCACACTGGTGGTCCCCTGTTGTGTTTATTTTATAGTCTTTGACAACGGGGTATTTATCATCATCAGTAATTCTAGTTTCCATATCATCTATTGCCGTTATGTAAGCGTCGTATTCAGAAAGCGTCATGCTATGTATGTATTTCGGTGTTTAACTACAATTAGATATTACAATAGCAAAATCTAATTATAGTGCTTTGGGGGGAACACTGTATATGAATTCAACTTGGCAATCGTCAAACACTGGGTGGGGCAAGTCCATCGCAAATCAAACTCATTAGCGACTTCTGCGGATTGAAGCGAACTGTCCCTAAATGGTTTCCTTCAATAAGAATTAAACATTTTATGTTCTAAATAGTTTTAATATCGTTCAATAATAAAAATTAAACCCTATAAGTTCAGCAGACCGGGGTATGCTTGACATCCCCCCGGGTTTGACTGTGGTTTGCAGTGTGGCAAGGACCCTGCCGCGCCAAGATTTTGAAGCCACGGATCAGGGCACAAACCCGGGCACGGTTGCACAAAAACCTGGGAAGCGCCGGCGCGGATCAGGACGCAAACCCGGGTACGTTTGCGCAAAAACCTGAAAAGTGCCGGCACGGATCAGGGCGCAAACCCGGGTACGTTTGCACAAAAACCTGAAAAGTGCGGGCACGGATCAGCGGCGCACAAACCCGGGTACGGTTGAACAAATCAAAAATACACCTACAATAAAGTGAAAAGTGCGGAAAAGACACCTACAGTAAATGGGACGGGACAATTTGGCTTCAAAGGGCATTTTTGCTTGGCGACTGCGACAGTCGCTGGTGCGTTGCGCCGCGGTAGAGCCTCCATGACTTACTTCAAAAAGCAAAGCAAGCGCATGTTCCTTTGATGGAGAGAACCGCATCTCACATGGAGCCGGATTTACGATTCAACGCTGTCATGGAACACGCGAGTGTGGTAGGAAAACAACAGGGAGTCGAGGTTTAGGAGGCCCTGTTCGCACCTTCCTTTTGGACATTCTTCGCCAATTTCCGACAGTTCCATTCCACTTAGTAGACTGCAGGCATGTACCCGAACCAATCTAGCCGCGCCTGCGCGCATGCCACTTGCCGTGCCTTGGATGTGTTCAAGCCCGTCTAGCCGTGCCTGCGCGCATGCCACCCGCCGCGCCGCTGATTTATTTGAACTGATCTGGCAGCGCCTGCGCATCTGCCACCTGCCGTGCCATAATTGTTTTTCAACCGACTTGGCCTGGCCAGTGCGCTTGCCCCCCACCGCGCCACACCTTTTTGTAAACCCAACTAGCGGTGCCAGCGCACATGCCACCCGCCGCGCCGCACATTTATGGCCGAAAGTAGCCAAAAGCAAATCGGTGAACTTAAGCATAGCCTGGTCATCTGAACCTATAAGCACAAGGAATACAGCAGTAAGCCATCAAAGTATGGATATATGGCGCCGCTTCCAGCCAGAATACTGTTGAACGCTCCATCAGGAACGGGTAAAACAGTAGCACTGACAAGTCTGATAATGGACATCTACAAAGGCTGTGTTGAAAAGACATACATATTTTCGCCCACTGTCTTTATAGATGACACTTGGACGGTTGTAAAAAAAAATACATTGAAAACGAGATGGATATAAAACACTCTGATGAAGACCCCATCTACTTTGACAACTTTGAGGAGAAAGACCTAAAGAACATCATAGACACTCAGGAGGGAATAAAAAAGTATATGAAGGAGAAGGAATACAAGCACCTATACGACATCTGTATCATCATAGACGACTGGGCGGACAACGAGAAGCTGGTAAGAAAGAACAAGGAGCTCATCAAACTCTTCACGAAAGGGAGGCATTGGTATATCTCTGCCTTCATCATTTCACAGTCATGTACACAAATATCACCGGTGGTAAGAAAGAACGCTACACAACTCTTCATCTTCAGACTTCGTAATCAAAAAGACTTGGAGGCAATATTGGATGAGTTAAGCAGACTGTATGACAAAAAGACATTGGATAAGATATATAGGATTGCGACGGATGACCGCCACAGCTTCCTATATGTTGATTTGACGCAGTCGGATAAGACAAAAATGTTTTACAAGACCTAAACAAGCAAATCGTTGTCAATCAAAATTAACTTGATAAACACGCCCCATACCTTCATTATAAACATACATTAAAATGTATGATATTATATATGACTGAAATCGTCGTGAAGGAAATAGAAACTGAAGAAGTCGCCTCGCCAGAGGCTCGCGAGCTTCGCATCAAGGAAGAAATCAAAAACGAAGTGGATGAGCAAGAGGGAACACAGAACGAAGAGGCGAAAGAAAAAGAAGAAGAACCAAAAGAAGAAGAGAAACCTAAAGAAGCCCAAGCGATGACACAGACCGATATGAACAAGTTGAAGCAGAAGAACTACTCCACCAGAAACCAACGCAACGAAACGGTCTATTGCGCCGACTGTAATAAGTATATGTCCAAGCACAACTATCGCTACAATCACCTATGTAAGCCACTTCAGGAAAAGAAACAACAAAAAGGGACGGTGAAGACCGCCATTGACGCGGAGCAGTTGAAAGCGGACATTATGAAACAATTGAAGGAAGAACTACAGAACGAGCACAAGACCGCGAGGGAGAAGTATGCCACAATCAAAGAAGAGAAGAACACCCAAAAGAAGGAGAAAAATAGAAGTTTAGCGTCTAAAATGTTGTAAAGATGTCTTACAACATCTTTAGGGATTAATTTTGAATTCTTCAACATTAGTCTGTAATCTAATATATTTTGATTGATAGGCAGAAGATGCAACTGAATAAAAGGGACATCTACGAGAACGTCAGAAGAGACGCTATGAGGAAGCCGGTAGATACTAACCCGAAGAAGAATAAAGTATATACTTCCATAGACCACTACTACCACAATGACAACAACAGCGCCAGAGTGCCAGACCACAACTACCAGAAACATTTAAAGGAATACAGTACGTTGGAGTATCACAACCTTGAACACGACTACAAAGTCCTACGAACCAAAAAGAGGATAAAGGAGGAGAACGAGATGATGTCAAACGAGATACAAAGATTAAGACAGATAAAGAAGAACCACAGGCTGACCGACTACGGGGCAAACGTTGAGGCGATGAGGAACAGGATAAATGAATATAAGAAATGGTTGAGAGATGACGACGACTAAATAGTTTATATTAATATTTTCTCACTAAATCCCCCCTCTGAAAGTTAGAATGCCGACTTTTTTCCAAACGATAGCATTGAAACTTAGCATGCCCAAAAAATAATCCCTGGTTTTTGCACGGTTTTGAGCTTTTTGGTGTAAAGGCATTCTAACTTGCAGCTGGGATGCAGGGACGCATGGGTATCGATGATTTCGATAGGCCTTACTCCCTTCAAACCTTCGGGACATGTCATGGATAATCCTGAGACTCATATGTAAAAGTACATTTTTCTACTCAGGATATAGTGGCTGGGACAGATTAGGCAGCAGGACCTATGAGATCATGGGAAGATATAGGAAGACATGGCGGATTTCACAATCACGGAAACAGAAATGTGCCCACAACCACTGTTGATTGCCCACCCCTGCGCAAACATGCAGCGCGCTTTTTCTCCCCCTCCTGTATGGTCTTTGTCGTCTCATGCATTTGTTCAGAGCGCAGCGTCTGGAAAGGTATCAACAGCTATCGTGGTATACATACATTGGCACCTTGATGCGCACAGTGCGGGCACTCCCATAACCTATTTGGAAACTTGGAATGCCTGGCACTGGGACGCACTGGCAAAAACAAACACACACATATATGAAATTATGTATATACACTACACATAGTTCCTGCATGTATATACATGAATATGTATGTGTGTGGTCTTTAAACGCACATAGGAATGCCCGCTTGCTCCTTTCCATGTATTTTGGATCGCTGCCTTGATGCCACACTGAATTCATGTCAGGCTCTCGCATTAGATGCTTTGGCCTGACTGGCATGCAGCACACACGCGCTTGAGCTGGTTTGCCCACATACTGTCCTGTGGGTGTTCGGAAACTTGCGCCTGCAAAACAGCCCTAATGGTCAAAAGAAGAGCGTCTGCTTCGCTTCCTCAGATGCATTCCAAGTTGGGATGTTTGCACGCTAAATGGCAGGCAAGCAAGCCATGTCTTTAAGCAGGACCGGAGACCCGATAAGACAGGTTGGGCACACGCACACATGTTTCACACATATATCTATATATATATATACGTATGTATATATAGATAAAAATTTAGATAAAGGACATTGGGCACTGTGAGTGGCTACAAGTTCACACCTGGACAACACAACTTAGAATGCTTCCACATGACATGAATGATTGTCTGAAGGTCTAGTGCAAACTGGCTTCTCTCCACCACCATGTGCAGAAGAAGCAGCAGAGGTCCTGAGCTGCGGTAAGGACTCCAGCGTTCATAG
>CAXAMN010026617.1:589349-601582 GCA_963970005.1 Durusdinium trenchii
CCCCCCAAACTTTAGGTTTTCGGCAGCTGAGTTGAGCCGCTCGTTTACCACCGCTGAGCTCTGCAGTCACGCACAAACAACTTGTTCAACCTTTCAAGTGAACCGACTTTTTCGCCATGCCGTTCCCTCACCATGTTCGACCTGGCAATTGAGTTAACTGAAAACCAATGTCAGAGTGTGTTTGTCTAATTCTATAGCTTATATTACAATAAACTGAAAATGCTCTGGGCCAACTAAAAGCCTAACCCTTGAGCTGCATATATATATATTATATATATAACATTATATAACAAAATAAGAACACAACATGCGGCAGATCCCGAAACAACCTCCTCCACGAGCGCCGTTGCCATAGGAGCCGTAGGAGGTCTTCGGCTGCTTGGCCTTGGAATCGGCATAGAACTCCCGAAGCTTAGCCGACCCGAAGCTTAGCCTATCCCTAAAATCATAATAGTAGGAATAATGAATATGAGCCTGTGACACAATGTTAAGGCCAAATCACTAGCCAGCTTTGTTTCAGTTACGGTAATTGCTGATCACATCATATCACCCTAACCGTTTCGGGTCGAGTTCGTCTCATTTTTTCATGCTCAGTGGCAGGAGGGTAGGAGGACTGAGAAGGATAGGTCCGCTTTTGCGAGGTGTAGCCGCCTGGCGAGGTGTCGCGATGGCCATTCGAGTCCTCAGAATGCTGGAGTGGTAAAATGTTCTAATTGTTCATTCACTATTTTGGAGTCTGATTCGTGTCTTAGTCTTGGACACAGAGCCGGATCAGTTCTTCATGACGCATAAAGTTTATACTGTTGTTCAACTATGCTTCCTGAGTCGGCTCCCATGGCAGAGAGAAGAGGCAGAAGACCATAAGACTAATCCATCCAAATCCACCCGTTGCAAGTCACCAACGTTACGACTTTGCACCTCCGCCATAGCCGCCCCCACCACCGTAGTTGCCGCCGCCGTAGCTGCCGTAGTTCGACCGGCCGCCAGTGGCAGGCGCCGGAGCTGCACAGATTGGAGCTTAAGAGACTTAGCTTAAGAGACTTGCCCAGAGCCCGAAGGAATCCCAACCATGGGAAACCAACCGAGGGGAGAATCCACGAGAGAATCTCATGTTAGAATCAGAAAAATCCCAAGCGTTTCTCTAGCTCTGGTCCAAGAATTGCACAGCCACTAGTACTACTCGGAGGTAATATGCTCATGACCATGTCCACAAAAGGCCCAATTGCACAGCTGCACCTCCGAGAGAGACCCGGACCCTCGAATTGTCCACCTTCCAATTTAAACGGTCCACATCTATCTCTGTCTTCTCTCCTTCAACCAACACTCCTCAGCCCCGTGGCGCCCGGCCTCCTTTCGAGCCACCTTTGGCGCCTTTGTCAGCCTGGCTCTCGTGGCGAAGGGAGCGGCCAAGCCCCTCAGAGTTCTCACGACGAGTCTTCCTTGGGAATAGTTTCACCTGGAACAACAAGAAGCTTTTTAGTATGTCTTTGAAGCTTGGATGAAAGTTCCAAGAGACCTGTGACGTGCGATTGCGTGAGTCCATCACCACGGGGTGCTTCCTTCGCTCAGCTGCGTGGATGAGAGGAGCGAATCACACATCGACGGCGCACTCAGCCCATGGGTTTTGCGGGGAGTTACCTCAAGGTCCCCCAGATCAGCATGGAAAAGCTCCTCGACGTGGGACACGAAGGTAGGACACGAAGGTAGACTACGGTTGAAGTGCATTCGCCGTCTCAACTATACTTATCAAGAGGTGTTTTAAGCTTTGCTGAAGGCTTTCCTCATCGGACTTCAGCATCTCGGACTCCGCCTATGACCCGATCTGAGTTTTTCCCGCCGCACCACAGCCCCTTCGAGCGAAGAAATCTCCGCTCCGCTCGGCCTGCCGCGCCACGGGCCTGAGAGGAAGGGATTCTGGGTGGTTCGATGTGGATTGAAATCAAAGATTACCGACAACTTCTCATGTTCAAATCCTTTCTGGCGCTGACGATGATTCCCCACCGGAAGGCCTAGTGAATTTCAGCTTGGCGGTCTCATCACCGGCGTCCACACGTCTCTCGCGTTCCCGTCGATGCTCCTGGTTTTGGAGGAACGAAGCTGACTTGCGCATGTAATGCTTTCCACGTGGCCGCTGCCAACCTAGCCCGCTCCTCGGTGAACTTGACGAAATCTTCCAAAGGAGTGTCCTCTGGTTTCTCAGCCTGCATGGAGGGCATGCTCAGTTCTTGAAAACAGCTGGAGCCATCCAGGGTAGCCTTGAGGAACTCGGGACGTCCCGCATGCGCAGGCCTTAAGGAATTGCTGGTCGATGCTCACGCTGTCCCGAATCACATCCATGAGATCCTCGAACTTCTCAAGGCCAAACTGGGAAAAGTTCCAGGCCTCCCAAAGACGGTCCCACATGCCCGTGTCTGTATCTGCGATCTGGTAAACCACGCACCCCTTGTTTTCAGAAGGAATCTGTGCAAGTTCCTCTGGCATCGAAGGAAAGGCAGTTCAAGAACCAAAAGGTCAGCGAAGAAGGCTAGCGGGGTTTCTGATATGCCGTGCCTTCTTGAAGTACTTCGTGTAGTAGAATCCCAAGTGCTTCTCCTCAAACAAAGGCTGAATCCAGAGCTAGCTCACCATCTACACAAACAGGGCCAACCCCAAAATAGCTCGCCTTTGAGATGTCTGAAAATTTGCGCGCCGAGTAACTCGCTGAACAAACTCTTTCAGCCGAGGCTCTCCAAAACTTGGCCTGTCGGGGTCGTTCAAGTCCTTGCACGGAAGCGACAGAAACGCACCAAGGAGCGTTGGGCTATTGACGGAATATGGTTATATAATTGCTGAAGACTGGGTCAAGAAATGTCAAGTATTGTCAAGTCAAGAAGTAGATAGGTTGCGGAGCACAGGCGGTCATCTTTCCTAAGGTTTTGGCCGCAGATCTTGGACTCCCATGTTGCAATGTTGGGTAATGCTACAAGACCAGTCTTGCAGGACTTGTTGAGTGATGGAGTGCGTGTGTCTGTCCTTCTTGAAGGAATGAAGGAGAAGGTGGAGCTCATAACGAGTGGAGAGAAGGGTCCAGTCTTCGTAGGCGAACTTGTCAAAGAGTGGCATGCCGTTGCCCAGATCCAGGATGTCGGAGACACCCATGACGTCTAGGTCCTGGAGATCAAGATGAATAAAAATTAGTAATAATGGTAATGGTTGTCTAAAGTGTTTGTCCACTGTCTTGAACAGCTGTCGGGAACCTTTTCAGAGGCTCCTGGCAAGAAATCTGAGCATGGGTCGGAAGATGTCAAAAACAAGCGGCCCTGGTGCAACGACTCTTCAAAAGCCTCAGTGGCCAACCCTCACCCAACCTGTACAACCCGCTCCTCAAAATCAATCTCCATGGGAGCTGCCTTCTCTTTGGCGCTCTCCTCCAAGGCCTTGACTCCATCTTCATCTCCGGCTTCCATGAGTTTTTTCTTTTCTTCCTCCAGCTTCTTCTTTTCCTCAGACAGGAAGAATGGATCAAGGAAAGTGTCCCCTCAAGACCCAGATTCTTCCGGCAAAGCGACGCCCTTCACTGCCTTCACTGCACAGCCGGACTTGAATGCGTGATTTGGGAGGGCGCGATTCTTAATACACACCCACTTCACTCCAGTGCCACCAGTGCGTCGGAAACCCCTGGGCCAAACAACAAGTGCTGATCCCCTTGTTTGCAAAACCAGAGTGACCAGCAGGTGTTGACATAGAATGTCCAGGAATCGGAAGGAACGTCCCTTCTCAAAACTTCGAGACCCCCCGAGCGTCTTACGTTTCTTTCCCAAGCTTCTGCTTCCGCTTTCTTGGCGGCTGCAGCCTTCCTCTTGGTGGGATCCTTGTAGTCTTGCTGAGCTCGGCGCCACTCCTGGAGAGTGGAAGGGGTGGCGCTGCTTCTTCTCATCTGTAGCTCTGTTTTCGTCCCTTGTTTTCTACCACGCGGTAAAACTCTGCTGCAGATGAATCTCTGGTCGTGTATCTCTGGTTGGTTCCTTCCCAAGCCCCTTGGCCTGCAGAGTCTTCTGCCACTTCTGCCAAGATTCCTTGAAGGCAGCACCAGGCTGCAGGTCCTTTCTGCCAAATCGGAGTGTGGGGAGAATCACCAAATCCTAGACATCTTCATGTCGGTTCCATTTTTGGAAAGACTCTGTATATCAGCAAACCACATCGCTACTAGGAGCAAGGACGCTACTAGGGCCCATGATCAAAAGAGGATGATCCTCTCACTGAGCCTCGGGATCATCTTCCTCTGGGTCTCTGGTTCTGCCTTGGTGACCCTGGTGACCCCTTGACCACTCCAGCGCCGACCTCAGCACGCTGAGTGAGCTTCAGCTGGAGGATCCAAGACTTCAGGAGGCTGCTGCAGTCGGCCTCCTTCTGCCACTCGTAGAGAACTTCCTCGAAGCCTTCCTGTTCGAGATGAGTACAGCATGAGCGCAAAACTATGATAGTGTTCTTCATTGTGGCCATGCATTAGGCCCTGCTTGGGTGAACTCCCATTCAAACCTTTGAGCATCTCAGAGCCACACTCATGCTACACTGTTCTCCTCTAGGCACTAAACAATCAGAAAACAAATCCCTAGACTGCATGCCTGTCTGTAGTTTCACCACGTGGTGGATGATGAAATACCGGTGGAAGAACAAGACTGCCCAAATTGAAGACTGCCAATTGCAGAAAGTCTGAGTTCACGTTTTCCAGTCTCCTCCTTGCTCGGCAGAGAAAAGCTGGTGTAGCTCTTGGACAAGTCCGATTCGGCCATGTCCGGGAGGTCAGTCTTCCTGTACTTCATGGCTTTCCTTGAGAGCAACGAGTCAGAGAGTTCAGCGGAAGGTGATGGGTTAACGAGCAAGCAGGGGAACGGTGAGAACCGCGAAACCGAGAACATACCCTCAACAGCTTTTGAATTTGTGGCCAGCATGAGCCGCTTTGGAGACTTCCCTTGTGCAACAGGGGACTCAAAGTCCTCCCCATGCATGTCCCAGTGTCTCTTCTTCTGTCAGCTCCACCACCACGGGCTCGTCCATCTTGACGTCTTCCGTGACTTCCTCCTCCTTGGTCTCTTCCTCATCCTGTGATCAAGCGTCTGGGCTGGCCGCTGGCGGCCACTCCTTTTCGGCTCGTCTGAGAATGCTTTCAGGCCCACGCACTTAGTCTGTTGGAAAATCCGTGTCGTTGAAGGGAAAGTGGTCTTCTGACCGGCCATGATTTGAGAGTAATCCAATCAAGTATCTAGTGGCACTTAGTGGCTCCCATCTACAATTCTGTTAGTTGTCCCTCAAAACCCCCCCACTCACCCCCCTCCCAACTTACTCCTCACATCCCTGCCCAAGATCTGCCCCACCTTAGCATCCTTGGCCTTCTTGGCATTTTTGGCCTCCTTCCATGCAACAATGGCATTACCTTTAAATACAGAATATATTTCCAAAAGAGAAGAATGAATCAAAAGTGAGCATTTCCAAAGTCAAGACTTGTGTAAAAGAATGATTCATGTTCAAACCACAAGAAAAAATGATCCAGAAACACACCCCGTCCTGAGCCTTCTTGGCCCGAAGCTCCAAGAGCCGTTTCCGCTCTTCCTCTTGTGCCTTGCGCTTCTTCTCAGCCTCAGCCTCAGCAGAGAGTTCCATGAATCTACATACTGGCACCCAGGAATAGGGAAGCTCAACAAGAACATCCAGGAGGTGTGCAATGTGAGCTCATATGATCCCGATGTTGTTTGCCACGTCTATCCCGTCCCTGGCCTTTGCAGTCTTTTCCTGAAGAATCATGGATTGGATCTTCTCCTTGTACTCCTTCGTGGGCTCGCCCATGATCACGATGGCCTTGCGCTTATAATCCTGAGCGATGTACTTTTGCAAAGAGGTCGCACGGTCGGCAGACACCAAGTTGGCTCTCAACTCGGGGATCACGTAGTTCCTCTCCAAGCAGGGAGACACATTGGAGACCACCTTCTTGATGCTACCATCATCGAGCATTGGATTGCTGAATGTCAGGTCGGGCTTGTCGTTGGAGCCTCCTTTTCTAGGCCGTCCAAGACCGCTCTTCCAGGCCCATTCAATCATCTTCCGGTCGCTCAATTCCACATAGCCTGGGTTCTTCTCCAAGAATTGATCCACCCAATCAAAATAGCCTTGATCTGGAAGGCCAATTGGAAAAACGCACTCCTTCTTCCCCTTGGTCTTGCTAGCAGACACCACCACATCACTTGCAGCAGCACCCGCCACCATGTGGCAGGTGAAGGGGAGTGGCTTCCTGCAAGCTGGTCCCAAATTCACTTCCAAGGAGATGTTCCGGTAGGTGATGGTTGGATACAAGACTTTGCCACACAAACTCTCAGGAAGCGGCATGGGCTTCGACTTTCGAACCCCTTCCACGAACAAGCTCACGGTGTTCTTGTTGGGGCCATCCTCCAAGTTCAGAAGCACAGCCACTGTCTGGTTGCGCCAGAACTTTGCTCCAGACCTGCTACGGACCTTGCCAACAGTGAAGAAGCCCTCTGAGTCAAAAGCAACATTGTCTGTGCCGTCTGCCAAGAAGAGCGAAGACCCCTCAAGGGTGAATCCCACCCGAAGCAGCTGCTTGGGCTGTGGAACTCGGGCACCATGATTCTCGGTGGTGGGAAGCTCTTCGACGATGCGGGTTTCGAACATGTAGCGGCCAGACTTCACGCCAGTGTTGGATCGACAGGCAGCAAGAAGAAATTGCATGCCTCCTTCACAAAGCGTCCTCGCAAAAAGCACCACCCGCCAACAGAACTTCCGGTGAAAGCCTTTTTCTCTTGTGTTTTCTTCCAAAGTGTGGACCAACATGGACTAACATAATATCTCTCCTTCAAGATGTGTTTGTGTGTGTGGAAGGGTGTGTAGTCTGACTACCAACCCCTTTTGGAAAAAAGTCACGTCTTTGCCGCGACCACAAACCCTTCGCACTCCTCAGTAAGCGACCACCGGCCGTTGGCATGACGTTGAGTGTGGCATCCTCGAAGTTCAAGGAGCAGCCCTTCACCTGCCGGAGCCAAAGGGCTTTCAGGGTCTAATTAGACTTAAAGAACGAATTCTAATAGCTTCTTACTAATTCTTATTTCTTACTAATAGCTTACAGTAAATTCTGATTCTAATTCTTACTAATAGCAAACATTGTTACTAGTAAGGCCAGGAGCCCCGTTCGTAGCTTCCTTGCTCCGTTCGTAGCGAGGCCAGGAGCCCCTAGTAGCGTCCTTGCTCCTACCCCCTTTCACCTGAAGGGGCCAAAGTGCTTTGATGGGGCTCGAGTCTGTCGGGTCATGTCGGGTCTGGGTTGCTGGGGAGGAAGTCAGGCTCAGTGCGTGGCGTGTCTTGACTCGAAAGGAACAGTCGGCCAACGCATGGAGTTCCCAGTAGTTCCAAGAGTTTTTACAGTAAAGACCTCTGTTCAGGGATTGAAATGATCAAAAAGCGTGTGGAATGCCTTGGGTCCAGCCAAAGGCTTTGCATCTTCTTCTTCTATCTCCTTGGGCTCTTCTGGTTCTTCCTCTTTGGGCTTCTCCTCCTGGCGGGCAGCTAGAAACTTAACTGCAGCCGAATCCGGGAGTAAAAGCATGTAACAATGAAGCAACAGACATCTTCGGAAGCTGATTCAGAGCTTCACTTATGCAGATGGGCCGTATCTGACATAGCAAAGAGAAATACATGAGGCAAAGCCTCCCAAGTCAGATCAGACAAGCTGCAAGTCTTGAGAAGCTCTTGATGACTTGATGACACTTTGCACAGGTGGAATCCAGATGTCTTCATTCGAGAGTGCCGTGTGTTCAGCCCGTGCGCTGTCACTGCGCGATCCTTTTCTGCTGTTTTGCAGAGTTGGTTTCTGCACGCTTCGCGTGCACGGAGCGTGCTCCGAGCAGAGCGCCGATCTTCCACCCGGCTGGACACTTGTGTGAGGTTCCTTCTGTCTTGTTCTGCCCGGTCCTACCTGTGTTTGGAATGTCGCATTTCAGGTACCCCATTCTCAGTTTGTGCATGCTCGGGTCCCGCTTCTGCTGCTTCGGGTCAGGTTTGAGGCCTGTGCCTACGGGTGCTTGGTGTCTGTCTCATCCGAAAGTGGCCGTGTCTGTGCCTTCGTGGCATTGGCGGAGTTCTTGACGTATGGTGGAAATCGGCAGATCCATGGTTTGTCTTCTGCCTGCCCCAGCCTGTTCTATGCATTGTGCACCATTGATGTTCTGTAGAACAACCAGTCATGTCCTGACAAAGAAGGTAAGAAGTGCATGAGTCTGTAACGCAAAATCTCTCGAGTCACACATGCATCACAAACTTCTTTCGATATTCATGCCTACATTACATCATGCGACATCAACTCCACAATCAAAGCAAGCACAAAGTCAAAAGCTGATTTGCAGTACAGTCCGCCTTGCCGTCATCTCGTTGTGGTCCTGATCCTTGTTCGACCACAAATGTTTCTCTCGATGTGCCATACATCTCTTGAAGAAAGAATACTCTATGAAATCTCCCCTTCCAGGGAGACAATAGTTCATGCAGCCTGATTGCAAATAAAACCTTCAGAATCCTAGAACCGGTTGAATCCTTTGTTTTATGGACTCTCACTCAACTGATCTTCCTCGCTTGGAGGGCTAGCAAAGAAAACTACAAAACCGGTTTGGAAACCATTTGAAACGACTGGAAAGCGAAGCTCAACGTCTTGAAATCACTGGGAAAGTGAAAAACAAGCACCCTTTACATCTTGGTGGTTTCACTGAGACTTCGGCAACCTGGACGGAACCACTGTTCGTACAGAATGACTTTCAATGCGAAAAGAATCTAAGTAGCTTCTTGTTACTACTAGTAAGGCACTTGTTACTAGTAGCGTGGCACTTGTTACTACTAGCTTCTTGTTACTACTAGTAAGGCACCTGTTACTACTAGCGTGGCACCTTGTTACTAGTAGCTTCTTGTTACTTAAGGTCACCTATCCCGCTAGAATGTGTTGGAAACCGATGGCACAAATAGAGTTGCTTTGGGAATTCTCACACACACACAGACGAGCACGACACGTTCTACATAGAGGCATGTCTTTTTACACACTTGCCATGTTTCACGCATTGTCTTGACATGTTTCGATCCCTCTGCAAACCCGGCAAACAGTGTGGAAGGGTCCGTGAGGGGCATGACTATCGTGCCAAGTTCGAGACCAGCACGACACGTTTTTGGCTGTAAAGGATATTTCGTCACACGCGTCGTTCTGCTATCGGGCTCAAATGTGACTTTGAGACCTAGAAAGCGCATGCAGAACTTCGCCGTGGCTTTGAACCTCACCAACCTTTGAACCTCACCATCTTCCACAAAAAGAATCGCGGCTGACGTGGTCTGTCTGGATGACTTTGTGTCGCAAACCTGGTGCCGGCCTTGGCCTTTTGCATTCTTTTTTTGCGTGGATTGGGGGATGGTTCAAGACAGAGTGTTGGTCTCTGGGCTAGTGTTGGGAGATGGTGAGTGGAACTGACTACCATTCCTGCTTCCTTTTGGAAGGCGTGCTTTCTGGAAGGGCTAGTAGGGTCAAGACTCAAGACCTTTTGGCTCTTGCCAAGTGTTGCAAGCAAGTCTTTCGTCGGATTCGTAAGGGGTGTGTTTTCGGCGGATTCGGGTAGTCCATGCGACCGCGTTTGGTCGCACTGCACCACTTGAGGTGGGTGGGCTTGGTCCCACTCACGTCCAGCGAGACTGCTGGTGACTGCTGGTGACTGCTGGTCGGAGGGCCATGGCCACTCACCCAAGATTCTGAGAAAATGCCGACTGTGCGAAACAGGTGATTTTGTACATGTGCCTTGTGTGTTTTGGTGTGTGAAACGGTGCGAAAACCACTCTCCAAGGTGCTAAAACCAGTGAGAAGACGGCCTGCTGGCCCTTCCACCTTTGGGACAAAGGGAGCCCATTTCTGCCACCGGGGAAACTGCTGAGAATCTCAGGCGAAGGATGAATGCAAAACGTGGTCCTTCTTCGAGCGAACGAGCTCTCATCGCACATATCCTTCGGACGCTGCTTGCTGATTGCACAGTGCCGGACGCTCCGCCCCTGTGTGCCGGCCAACTGTCAAAGTGTCGGGTCAATTTCAGAAACTCATCTTGAGTTCTGTATTGATAATCTCATCTTTCATCCTGTTGTGGTCATGGTCTTTCTTAATGCAGTTTCCCTTGCTTCACAGGGTCCGGGCACGGCAGTAGCTTTTGTGCTCTGGGGCAGTCGTTCTGTTGCTCTGCATGCTAACTAAAGCAGTGCTGGGGTACACACACTCACATACTCACATACATATACAAACACCCCATGTAACACCGCACCAGAACCTGGTCGGAAAATGGAAACTATGTCAGTGGACCCCCTTTTCGGCCAATTGGGTGAGCATGTTTATGGCTTCCATCCACAAATTGGTTGTGAACAGGGGATTCGTCATTCGTCCATTGTCAGAATATATCAATCTCTCATATCCACAGAACCCTCTTATATGTTTCCCTGCACATGCAGCTCACCCTGCACCGGTTCGGGCGCAGCAAACGCTTGGTAACCAAGGTATCCTGGGCATCTGGGTCGAACGACGGCTTCGGCGATCTGACCCGCGATCCGGAGGCACACTCGAGACACTGGAAACCAAAGGTGCCTCCGTTCTTTTTGTGCTGCAAGTCCGGTTTCGGGGGCACAAGAAATACATTCCAATGTACCAGGGAATGTCTTCATGTGAGACCTCATCAACTCCCCATAACTGCGACTACATCTGGGAATCCGCTGCAAATTAAGGACCCATCCAAGAAGCGGTGCTCAGTACAAATGTTCACAGGAAGAGATTCCGATCCCCGCAAGCACTAGGCCTTGACAAAATGAGCAACATTCTGAAATCTGTTGAAGGATGTGTCTTTTGCAACCTAGGACACACAGTATTTCCCCCGCAAAAGGCGAATGAAAAAATGACCACAGTGAGAATGTGCTCCCAAGGACAGGTGTCTTCCGTTTCCAAAAAGGAACCATCTGCTCAATTCGCAAGAACCCTTGCATTGAAAAACACTATAGTGCCGTGAAAATATTCAATAAAATGTGCACCTACCCTGTTGCAGAAGAGCCTATGCAGACCTAGTTGTCATATATACATGTTAGCTATCCTATTGTTGATGGAAGAAATCCTACACCACCCAGAACCTCGAGAACACATTGGAGTAAATAGTAGGGCATTCAAAGCAAAAACACCCAAGTTGGGTGGTGCTGAATTTCTTCCTTCAGCACCCATGTTTATACTATGCGCATAATGGGAGAAACCATGTTGGACACAAATAAGTATAAGCATAGTAAGCACATAGAAACCAGGTTGGTCAAAGAAAGGACTGAGTTAGACTAGTATCTTGCGCAGCAGATTTGGGAATAAATGAAAGGAGAGGAGAAAGTGAGGATCAGAAAAGACTACAGAAAGTGTACCCGGCTCTATCCACTGCTGCGGTATCTAGCAGTTCTATCGGAACAAAGAGCAAAAGGTGCAAAGGAGGAGCAGGATCCAGAATTGAATCAACTCGGCAGCACAAGTTGGCGAGCCTTCCAATTACTTGGTTTGTGTTTGGAACATCGACATGCTAACACCGACTCAACCCAAGCCAAACACCAGCTCTCGAACGTACACATCGACCAAGGTTTGGGTGTTAAGATCAGTTGCAGGGGCCATGGGGAGCAGAGGTTCAGATGAGTCTTCCAGCAGACCATATTGTCATGTCGTTTTTCCGACCAAGGAAGCGCTGAGGTGGCTTTACTGGGCTCGACGCAGCTGAAACAAGTGTCGTAACCAGGCGAAGCAAGTGTCGGGAACCGAGGAGGGAAGGACTCAGATGGCTCTGACTGGCTGGACGCAGCTGTCTCCGTCTCCACCATCGTTTGTGGCAGTCGAGGCTCTGACTGGCAGAACTTCACGGTTTTCACCTGAAAAACGTCACCGAAAGCCCGAAGCCCGACAAACCTTGAAAACAAAGCCCAGAGAAATTCAGATACTCGAGCAAGAAGCTCTCTCATGCATTTGACACAATCTGTCTTCAAGTCCATCCCTACCATGGCTTCAGAGGGCTGGTGGACATCTCCGGAAAAATCAAACTCAAGGGACTCAACCTGCAAAGTCTTGACACGGCACTTGAGGCTTGAGGTCCAATCACTAGTTAGTTCCTCCGAAGACTGCACTTGGAAAGCCGGAGTTATCTTCAGCAGCGACAGCCCCCAAATCCAAA
>CAXAMN010026617.1:606063-624644 GCA_963970005.1 Durusdinium trenchii
CTTCTTCTTCTTCTTCTTCTTCTTCTTCTTCTTCTTCTTCTTCTTCTTCTTCTTCTTCTTCTTCTTTGTGTGTGGACCAAAACCACTAAAACCACCTAACATGGTCTCGCACCTGGTATTTCATGGTCTTTCTCGCCCGTGGTCCACACTTTCAGCCAGGCGCGGCCTTGTCCACGCGGCTGGTGACCTCATCCAGCGCCACCACTCGGCTCTTCCGCAGCACTGCCCGTGCCACACCGATGAGCTGCTTCTCCCCCGGGGAGATGTCCCCTGGCTTTTCAGTCGAAGAGAAGGAGAAAGAAACTTCAAGCGGCGGGGCCGTCGTAGTTCAAGAGTTCGGTGCGAGAGTTGTGCATTTCTCGAGTTCCGAGCGATTTCTACCATGTTAGTTCAATCTGTACATATGTAAAGGGTGTATATATGTATATATAAGTGAACAAATACCTGTGAGGATGGATTCATAGGATGGATTCATAGGGAGCTGTCGGAAAATACAACTGGTTCGTCCCTGATTGAAACCGAGTTCATCTAAGTTATGTGAGTGGTTTGTTCCTCACACTTTCGAGGCAAACTCAAGAGGCAGCCCTTGTTCACTGCGATCATCCGCCCCTCAGCCCGCCAAGAAGCCAACCAAGCCTTATTCAACCCTTGCTCTAAGCTCAACTCTCCATCCCACTGACATGGCTCAGCCGTGTTTTGGACAAGACACGGGCCGCATTGATGTGTCGATGGAGGTTCCAACCTTGAAGGCTCGCTGCCTCCAAAGCGTGCTGCACCTCCTCGTCGCTGTAGTCATTGCGTGGATCCACGTTCTCACGAATGGAGCCACTCACCAGGAAGTTGTCCTGATGGGATGTCTGAAGGGGACCACTCGGCTGCGGCTGGGTGCTCTGGTTGGCATGCAGGTGTGGGGGAGGTGCTGGCCAAACCGGTGACAAAATGGAAGAAATGCAGAGTCGCCGGAGGCTGACCGCATCAGCCGACCGGGCTTTTCCACTTGTCGCACCCACGCCGCGTCGCATCGTCCGCATCGCCCGCCGAAGCGCGCTCGGCTCGGTGCCCCATCCGCGCCTGCGGAATGGCCGTGACAGAGGATCTGAGCCGTGCAAGGCCCACTTGCTGGATGTTCACCCCGTCGATGGTGACGGTGCCCTCGGTGGGCTCCACCGTTCGAAGTAGGATCCTGGGAACTTTGCTTGAGAAGTTGTCTTGGAAATGTCACCTGAATTTGAGAGCTTACATAGTGCTACATACAAGACTGGCCTTTCAGGTTGTGCACGACATTCTGTGCACCAAATCTTCTTAACAGCTGATGAGACCATTCAACGGACTCGAATTGCCTCAGCAGTGTTGATTTCCCACTGCCGGTGCGGCCCACCACGCCCACGCGCTGCCCAGGAGTGAGCTCTAAGTGCAGCTTCCGCAGGACCAAGGGAAGGTTCTCTCGATAGCGGAAGGAGACTCCCTTGCACCAGGCAAGGTCGATCTGCATACTTTCAGATATATAAGCATGCTTTCAGCCAAGCTTTCCGCTTTAGTTTGAACCTATGATGATATAATGTCATGCAGTCATCCTGATCATCTGACATCTGAAGTAACAGGGCCCAATCTACTCTAGACTCTAACTGTCACGAGAACAGGAAAAACATCCCGGTGGTCAGCGAACCAAGGTTCGTCCATGAAAAACATCCCCGGCTGCTTCGTGGAATGTGGACCTGAAACCAGACCAACCAGACCTTCACCCTTTCGCCACATGTTCCACGCCCTTCGCCTCAAAGGAGATCGTTCCGCTCACGGGCCACTTGGCTGGCAAATGGGCGTCCTCCGGCAAGCTCCGCTGGCCTTCCAGCTCGGTACTTTCCAAAGAATCCGCCACCCGCTGCCAAGAGGTGAAGCTGGTCTCTGTCTGCCTTAGAGACCAAGCTCCAAAGTCAAGAGAACATGGAGAGAACCATCGGCTACTACAAAGGAAAAATGAGTACCACTATTTATTTTGGTGTATTTCTCCAGTGCATTTCTTATAAAACCAAAATAAAGCATAAGGGAACAAGAGGTTGAATCCTAAGAGCAAAATCCACGGCCAGAATCCTACACAATCAAAGCCAGCCTGGATCAGCATCCCAGCTGCACTACATCATTCCAGCAGGCATGTGATCCTTCCCTCCCTGTCATCATCAAGAGAATCCTCCTTCATCCCCATCATCCCAACCCCTACCCTCCAGTTACAGTAGTGGGTGAGGAAAAATAGGAAGTCCTCCAGTTTGACACACTGGTCAAAAAGCCACTTCAGCCTAAAAAGGAGAAAGGGTCTCTGCCGTCTCCCTCAAATTCACACACCCTGTGCAGCTTTGGCACGCGATCGTACGCACCGTCCAATTCAGCAGCCCGCACACCGAGAGCGCCTGTGTCACCGCAATGGCCGAGCGCGCCTCGGACCAGGCACCGCTGCCGCTCGCGGCCAGGCAGACGAGCGCAGAGGCTAAGACGATGAGGTTCCCCAGGAGCTCCATCCGCCTGAGACGCAGGATGAGAAAGAACGGAGGCTCTGTCCAAGTTTTTGCCGTTTCAGGGATTTTCCTATAGGTCCCACCGTTCTCCTTCAAGGTTTGGATGTTGCATCTCCAACTTGTCGCTAGACCTGCTAGACTTGTCAGGTCCAAAAGGTAAACCTCCAACCCCCCCGCTGGCTCCCGAGATCCGCCGCGGCACAGCGAGAACCATCGATCCACGGCTTTCGCCGCGAACGACACTGCAGTGTTGCCATCGATGGCGTGAAGCGCCCTGGCCTCACCCGGTGACCGCCACGGAAGAGCTGTTGTTGAGGTTAAAACAGCGGCAAAAAGGCAAGAGAAAAGGAACTTGTTGGTGCCACCCGCCAAAAACGCCGCGGAACCAGGCCGAACCTGCAATCTTCTGCACCGAACCTATGCTGGACCCGAAAACAAGACAAACATGACAAACAGAGTTTGGTCCATTTTCCTCAAGCAATCAGTGCCCTCCAATACCCATGCATGCGCCTAAAAGGCCCATTCACCATAACCCCCTCTGCACCCCTTTGCTTCAGAGCACCGCCATGACGTTCCCCAGGCCCAGCTGGCGGATGGTGGTGACCCCGCTGGCGGCCGCCGACTGCTCCGCGTAGACCGGCGAGCGCGCCAGGGGCTCTAGGCGCTTGAGCTCGCGGGCCACGGGGCGGTAGTATTGGAGGGACCTTAAACGGGCGGTCGTGCCAAGCGGTGCAGCGATTGAGTCATTGCGGGACGCAAAGAAGGAATTTGATGCAGATGATGCTTCTCTTCCTTTGCCAAAGGGTTGGCCATGAATGTGAAAACTTTTTGTCATCCTAGCTGTTGGAGGATTGATTCATTGATTACCAAATGTGGGTGGCCCAGTTCTGCTCAACCAAGTCTGTGGCATCTGCGTTGACAGAACCCATGAGGTCTCACGAGAAAAAAACAAGCAGTCGTGGCAAGGCTCGTTGGATTGATTCGGCATGCTTTGGAGCAGATATTTTGTGATTCTCTGAAAGTTTCCACGATCCCACCACCCAAATTGGCGCCAACTGAAGGGGAAGATCAGAATCACTTGCCATTCACCTCTGCTTGAAGCTGATTGAAAACTCTCTTAAAGCTACAATCGGAATTTGGGAACCCCGCCTGTGAGCAGCTTTTGAGGGGGGCGAGTCGCTCTGGGAAAAAGGAATTACCAAGCATTCGATGCATGCACCTGTTTTCCACCACCATCGAGAATGTCGCCGCTTGGAGAACCCACCTCATGTAGATCCATAGCAAGGGAGGAAGCAGCACTGCAAAGGCAGGCGTGGCTAGGATGATGGTGAACATCGCTCCGGCCAAAGTGCCTTGGAACACGCAGGCTCAGCAAGCAGCGCGGCAGGGTTTATCTTCTCGGTCTCAAACGCAGGAGAGAAACGCAAAAGGAGCACATGGAAATTGGGTGTGCTCATAGGATCCAGAACGATGTCTCGGGGTCTAGCAAATACAGATACACCAGACTTGAGAGGAGGGACACGAAAGGTAGGACAGCGGGAAGAGAAGAGAACGCGAGAAGCAGGAACAAAAATGCAATGTTCGACATGGTGATTTATCCCCTCGGAGGCGACCTTTCGTAAATCGTAAATATATGTTCATATGCACTCTAATTGTTCAAACATATGCTCTGGAAATGCTCAAAACGATTCTTAGGAAAACAAACTTGCCCCATGGATCGGATCATCGGTGAGCATTGAATCGGAGCATCATAGGATTTGAACTATCCTGAAACCATAAGAGGCTCACGAAGACGCTCCCCAGGAGAGAATTGACGTGCTTCACAAAACAAACTCTAGGTATGTATCCCCTCGGGGAACACCTTTCGTGATTAGAATTTCATATGCACTCTTTCTAAATGTTCAAGAGGGCTTCAACTATCCTGAAATCATGAGAGGCTCACGAAGACGTTCTCCAGGAGAGAATTGAATTTAGAGGGGGGGGGTCTGTATTGAAAAATCAGTTCCAAGGGGGCGGGGGGTGAAAGAGTGACTAGGGCGTACACGGTAGAGGTGCAGACCGCTAGTGTCTTTTGCTCACGCAGAGTCTTATCCTATATCTCTTGAGCCTTATGGCAGTCAAGCATGGACACACTAGATAGGCCACTGGAGTGGAACCTGTACAAGTAGGCCTCTACATTTCAGCAGGCACAAAATTCATGTCCACTCCTGCCTATTTGCGTATGTCGCATACTATTTTCTACCGCAAGGCTAAAACAGTCCAGCAAGCTCTATTAAGCTTAAAAGGAAACCACGGTGCCCTGTACTTACCAATTCCAGTGTGTTTCACACTTTAGAAAAGGTAATCTCTAGGTTTACTAAATACAGTGAGGGAGCAATAGCTGACTCACCTCAAATACAAAGTCAGAGACAATGTATCTCGGCTGGAGACTGTATTGTTCACCGGCGAAGATACCGTGTACCGGCGCTCAATAGCCCTTAAATAGCCAGAGCTTCAAAGAAACTTAAATTCGAAGGAAAGCGGCTTTCTTACACAGAGACCTGTAAAAGCAGTAAACGACACTCGCGTAACGAAGAGCTAAAAATTCAAGACCGCACAAATTGCAATGAATTAAGATGCCTTGCAAAATGCAAGGAGCGTCAACTCTCGGTCCGAGGAATGTTCTTCTCTAAAAGTGGTCTCGGCCGCTTCCATACACAGGACTTAAATAAAAATGGAACTGCATCAGAAGGACTCTTTCTCTCATCGACATCAAAAACACAAGGAAGGAGACACCGGCAAATGTACGTACAAAACTTGCACTACAAATGCAAACTTATGAAATGACTTAATCGTCAACCATGAATGGTTGTCCATTAGAGGTCACCTCAAAAGAGCGGCTGTGGTAGTTATCATCAGTTCTGAAAAACTGTCCATACCTACCTGCAGATAATAACCGTTTAGTAAACTGTATTTATCTGCATGCTAAAGCGTATAAACCTGGAATGCAGGAGTATCTTCTTTGACAAAAAGTTTCTCCTTGTTGCAAACCAGGGTTCATTAAAACTTCAGCCTGGCAACTTAAAGTCAAGCCTGGAAGCAAAGTATCAACTGTGATCAGAAGTATCTTCACTTCCTAGCCATCATTAAAAGTTAGCTTCCGCTCTGAGTTTCATGCCGCTGCAGTCGATGAAGCTGCTTGATCAGAAGTTGGCGGCCTTCCTTTCCTTTTATTCTCTTTCTGTCTCTCCTTCCTCCGCAGTTTCGCCTCATGAAGAGTTGCTCCCGTGCGATACTGTCTTCTGTCTCCAGATGAAGAGGAAGCTGGTCTGAGTGAAATAAACATTGGACCATGACTGTCCTCGTCAGTGGGCCTTGAGCACATAACCTCCGTGTCAATCATAGCAAAGTTCTCTGAAAAATTACAGATGAACTCCTTCGTGCTCACTGTGGAATTTTCATATTCCTCTTCACTCATCGAATGACCCCATTCAACAATGGTAGACAAACATGTATCTCCAAGCTGTGATCCCTGGTATTCTTCTTTCTCTACTGTGGAGTAATCTTCCCAGAGTTTATCAAAGTAATCTTCACACTGCTTTAGAACAAGTGAAGTTGAACTGTAAAATGTTCTGGGAATAGGTGCTTTGATACCAGGATCTGATTTTACACGGGCTTCTGAAAACCTGCGGATCCAATGCTGCATGGTGCTGTAATAATAGTTAGCCGTTGGCTGCCTTTTGTACCCAGACATTCTGTAGGCTAAACTATTTGCATCACCAGAAATGATGTCCACCTCATAGACAAAACACTCATAAAGCATCAATGCTGTCTGTTCTCCTGTCAGTAGGTGGGCATCCACAGCACGGTGTGTATCAACATGATAATTACAGACTCTGATGGTATGCATGTTCGCTCTAGTAAGTGGAACACGCTGGTCCTCAGGACCATAGTCATCAAATTCAAAGTCTGCATCCTTGAATTCTTGACGAGGCCTTGTTTTTCCAAAACAAATCTCGTAGATAGCCCAAGTTACATCACGCTGTTCACAATGACCAAGGTCTTGGTCATGTCCAGCAATGATCTTGACATATCCACCTGGTGCCAATCTAGCCATCACTGCAAGATTCTCCCAATCATTGAAACAAACTGTCCAATTCTTTTGCTCAATGAATTCCTTGGCAGGAACAAGGAGATGAGCTTCCTGGAGAATCACGACATGCGCACGTAAAAAGAAGAGCATATTGAAGAAAAGGTTGTTCTCAAATTGCTCGTATTGAAGTGACATGGCGCTCTGTTTGCGTGGCCTCATTGCACTATCAAGTCCTTGGAGAAACCTTGGTGTGGTGTACTTCTGACCACGAACCATATTGCCATAGTTCCAGGATAAAAACGTCAAGGACTCTGAGCTGGCCGATAAGTTGGTTCCATATTGTTCTTCTATTCTTCCCTTGAGGAACCTTCTGCACAGCTCTTCATAGAAGGTGACAAAATCCCAACTGGGTCCATTGGGACCATATGATTCCAGTTCCTTCTTAAGTTCCTTCTTCGTATCCTCCAATTCTTCTCGAGCATGCTCTGCCCTTTCAAAGGACTTTGGATCGACCTTATACTTGCCATCCAAATGACTGATGCGGTCATCATTGATGAAAAACCTCTTCAAATCATGCTCTGAGTCGTGTTCGTAACAATCAGGTGGAGGTACTGGACAGACACTTCGAATGGATCGAACAAAATCATCCTCGTTGATCCTCGACTGATAATGAGGATGGGAAATCTCACCTTTTCTGAAACAAACATGGTTCAGCAATCTTGCGTGAGTTTCCCTGAAGCATGGTTGATAAAAGCCAATACCTGGGACTTCTGTAAGCTCTCCAAGCAACCTCAAAGGTGAGGTATGCAACTCATAGGTATTGTCAGCATCCACAGGATCTTTATCAACAACTACTTCAGATGGAAAAGACTCTTGGATTTCAGCCTCCAATTTCTTCTCTCCATCATCCTCTCTGACCTCTCTTATCTTCTTCACCGCCTTCTTCTTCTCCTCAAGAGTTGCATCATCCTGAACTTCTTCATGAAAATGAGGATCAGGAATCTTATTCAGGCGGCTTCTCTTAGCTTTCCGCTGACCTGAAGTATCCTCAAGGTTAGCATCCTTCTCACCTGATGGTAAGTACGATGCAGCTGAGTCCTCACCTATCTCTCTTGACAGAAAGTGTGGCGTTGACTCCTCCTTGGCTTCCTCCTGGTCAACTTCCATCTTTGGTCCCTCTGAAGGAAAAGTACCTGCATTCTCATCAAACATTTCTTCATCTTTCTCAGGTTCAACTGCAGGATCTTCTTCAGGAACTTCCTCTTCCATATCTTCATCTTTCGTCAACATCAGACTACCAGTGTAGATTCCACCAGCGATAGTGGAGACTCTTGTGTAAGGAGGAACTTCTTCACCTGCCTCAAAAGCTTGTTCTGCGACATTCTTGGTGAACAAGTCCTCTACAAGATTTTCTCCCATGGTCCTTGGAAGAGGTTCTGAGGTCTCATGGAAATCTGTCCTCTCTGAACTGAAAACTTCTGTTGCCTTCTCATTGTCCTTTTTGTCCTTGAAAAGATGAGTAATCTTCACTGCTTCTCTTTGTAGCACCTGATCACCTTCTCTATACTTGTTGACAATGGAGCGCCATACTGGTACGTCGTCATCATCAAAATCAAGCTCCATATCATCTGCTAACAAGTTTGAGATGTTTTGAGCTGCCTGTTCTTCTTCTTCCTCACGTTCTCTGGCAAGCTCCTCATTCTTCTGGATCTTGTAGACACCCTTCAGAATGTTTTGTAATACCTTTAAGTTCAGCTTCGACGATGGCTCATACGTCCCTGAACTTACAGGCTCAACTACAACACGAGAGCAAGAAATCGCCTCCAAAAACTTGGAATTGTATTGGCGTTCAAACTCTTCCTTCTTGATCATCTCATACAAGGGATCAGAAACTGCAACACGCGCTTGAACATATTCACGAAGTTGATAGCATGCATGTTGCACAAATCTGCTGTTGGAGTTGTGAAGAAACCTCTCTAAATGATTCCTGTCACGGTCAACCAAATACCACACCACTCTTGCAGAAAACCTGAATTTCTTGAAGTTCATAGCAAAATGTGTATGATACTTCTCTGGATTCACTTCTGCTTGTAAGGCGGCCTCTGAAGTCTTGTAGGCTGGGAGATTTGTGTCTGGATCCAAAATCATAAACTCTTCCCACAAGATCGAGTGGTCAAGAACCCACTTGGGAAGCACCTTGATGAAAAAGTCACAAACAAGTTCAGACACAAGGTGCATGACACGACCAATCTCTTCCTCCTGCTTGAAGCGATAGTGCAATTTGGCAAATAAAGGATTGTTGAATGCTTCCTCCACTGTGTTGCCAAAATTATCCCACTGAGGTTCTGGAATACCAAAGTTCCAACCCAGCAATTTGGGATCTCTGCACATATCCAAGAAACTTGAAAGTTCTATAGATTGAATACCATGGTCTGTCAGAATTTCAGCCCAGCGGCGTCCATTCTCCCAAGCACGGATGAAGAAAAACTGTTGGTATCCAGTTTGTGCCAACTCCATCCACTGAGAAATTCCGGGTTCAAAACTCGGTGCATACGTCTTGGGGTCTTCCTCTGTTCCATAAACACTTGGACGTAGCAACTTGTACCTTCTACAAAAATATTCTCTCTGGTGTCTTGTCAACCTGTCCCAATCCCTCACTAGAATCACGTCTTCTCCAGTGCTCTGGAGTACACGTGTTCCTATGCGATCATGGAGTGATACCATGCCAATGTCATATACCATCCATGGGTTGAGAACCAGGTTGTTGACATTCTGAATGAACCATGTCATCTCTCGCTCAGCAACATGAGCAGAGTCATCTTCTTCATCTCCTTGAGGTCCTCCAGAAGTCCTTGCTGTTGAGCCTCTTGAAGTGATGTCCTTCCAAATGTGGTCAAAGCGAATCACTTCCTCATCAGCCTTCACCAGATTTGCCTGATCCTTGCTCAAAACTAATGGGTGTACCATAAACAATGACCTCGTGGTAGCACCATCTCCATTGATAATCAACGTTGGAGCATTGTATCCTAAGATACTCCAAGGATCACGATCATCAATCTCTTTAGGTGGAATCAAAGACCATCCAGGTGGCATCTGATAATGGCCTTCAGGCATCACCTGACGTGACCTCAATCGTGAACGATTGGTCTCACGTGCAGGGTGATTGTCATAGCTGACAAATCGTGCAATAGCACCTAAGCTCAGCTCATCCAACCAAAGAGACATATGCCTCTTAGCTTGTCTTGTCTCAGGTTCATCGGCATGAATCCTCTTGAGAAGTTCTCTGGCGTATGGCTTGTCAATGGAGAGTCTTGTGAACAAGGCTCGCAATCTGTCTTGTTGCTCCTTCTCTCTGTTGATCTTCTCCATTATCTTCTCTGCTGGCAGAGGGTTAATCAACTCCTCAGCTGGCTCTGGAGCATCTTCTGGTCGTGGTTCATCCACACAAATGTCCAAGTATTCCAAGTATGTGGGCTCTACATCACAATGTGCAAGCACCACTCCATTGTTGCTGAAGTACAGAGGAAGTCCAGCCTGAAGCCAACGAATCACGTCAAGCTTCACATACAAGGGCTGATTATAGTCCCTTGGAACCACTGTACCTGGACCTAAAGGAATGTAAGGCAAAGTTTGTGGATTGCTGTACATGAAATGAACATAATCTCTTCCTTCACCTCTGTTCCTTCTATTCCAACTTTGTGGATCTCTCATCAAACCATACCTCTCAATGCTGGCCCAGTTCTCTTTCCTGGTAACATGAAAAACATGTCCTAAACATCTTGCCTCAGCAGAACTCAATCTATGATTCAACTTCTCTGGACTGATGTTATATGAGAGTCCTGTATGCCCTTGGTTCACTCCCAAACGCATGGAGAAGGGCATATCGTATTGATGTCCTGTGTTATGCCAAACATTCTTGTCCAAGCGAATCACCAAATGAAATCTTTGCTTCTCATCGCTATGCACTATAGCAAAGAAGGCATTAGGATAAATACGGAAAGGTGATGGCATACGAGCAGTTCCCTCTGTAATCAGAGGCATAAGCTCGATCATTGCCCTATTGTCCATCAACCTGTCGAGAGAACGATCATGTCGTAGCATATAGTTGAGCCCCGTGGCTATCTTTCCATGATCGTTTTGCCTCCACGCGACTCTTGTTGCCACGAACTGTCTGCTTCTCTCATATTCATCCTCTTCCTCTTGGGTGACATAGCCAAGAGCGTATCTGGCAATCTCTGCGAACCATCGTACTCGAAAGTTAAACTTAGCATGGTTCTCAGGTGCCAAACACATTGCAAGAATGTCAGTTAGGATCAATTCATCCTGCTCTGTGGACATTCGGAGAATCCGACAGCATCAAGTTCGAACCAGCCACAAGCGGCCGACATTCCCGTGCCTCCGAGCACAGTCGAAGATGATGATAATCAGACGACTGATTCAAATGAGACAGATTCAGAACCTATTTTTGATGAAGAAGATGTGAAAGGTTTTGAGAAGGATCCGGACAAGGATCTGGATGATGAGAAAAATCTTTTTGTTAGTTTTGACGATATGGATTTTTGTGTCGTAGGTCCGAACCAAGCTCCTCCGAGTTTTAACTCGTATGATCCGAAAGGTTTCTCACAAGTCTGCCAATATCTTGCGAAGACAGCGGCTAAGAAGACGCCGAAGGCAGAGAGTGTGATAACTCCGGAAGTGCTCCGGAAGTATGCCAAAGAGATCAAGCAAGCCAAACTAGAGGAGTTTCGCAGCTTTTTGGACTTTACTGCGATGAAGTATCGTGACCGAAGAAAGCACAAGATCGATAACTATGTTACCGGTCGATGGGTCCTGACCATCAAGATTGACAAAGATGGTAATTTTAAGAAGTTTAAGGCCAGATGGGTCTGTCGAGGCTTCCAAGATGCCCAGAAATGGGACCTTCAGACGGACTCGCCAACCGCGACCAGGTATGGTTTTCGCGTAGCATGTCAGCATGCAGCCTCTTCTTTTTGGGACCTGTTACACATCGACTTGAAAACTGCCTTTCTTCAGGGGGAACTTTACGACCTCGAGCGACGCGTTATTCACGTTCAACTTCCGACTGACATCGGATTGCCGCCGTATCTCGTGGGACTGTGCACCCGTTCAGTGTACGGATTGAGTGATGCGCCTCGTCGCTGGTGGAATCGACTCGACAAGTTTTTACACTCACTCGGATTAGTTCCGACTCGAGCCGATCGGTGTACGTACGTCTGCTACTCTGGATGTTTAAAGGTTCCTAAGGCTGTGAACTACTTGTCAGAGGAGATGCCAGCCGAACCGGAACCGGTCTCATTCTACGTAGCAGGTGCGCCGCCGAACGAATTCCACGACACAGCGGAAGAAGTTCGTAGGTCTTTACTCTGTGAAGAACGTCTGTTTTCGGTGTGTTACGGAAATAGGTCGGAGAAGACGGTGACGCGTAAACAGCTTAAGGCAGAGGATGGAAAATGGACTCCTGTGGTAGATCAGGAACTCCAGAATTTCCTTGACTCTGTAGAGCACAAGCTAGGTTGGCACCAATATGCAAATGGCCATGCTCAAGTTGCGTATCGCGCTAAAGCTCTTCGCACTCCCGAACCTACGTATTCACGTTCACGTTTTTGTTTTCGGACTTCGATAGTTAAGCGTAAGGGTGTTTGGTGGCTTCTCGAGACAAACAATGATATTCGCAACGAGAAGAATACAGTGACGTTAGAGGAAGAAGCTGAAACGCTTGTCAGTATTTTTCTTCCTGCCGAACATACGTATACTGTGACACAAACGCCTCAGCTTACACCTGAAGTTGTGGAAGAGTTGCTTGAGCATTTTATGGACCCTGTGCATGGAAGTAATTCTAAGAATAGGTCACCCATTGGTATGTGTTGTTTACATGTTGATGATCTTTTTGTGACAGGTAATGATATCTTTTTGAAACAGTTCAAGGAGATTGTGAAGTCACAGTTTAAGATTGGACATGAGGACACTAATGACCTGATGTTCACTGGACAACGTGTTGCTTGGAAGATGCAAGAGAAGACCAAGAAGAAGGAGTATATCTCAGTAGAGCAATCCCTTTGTGTTCAAGAGCTGACTGAGATTATCATTCCAAAAGGTTTGAAGGATGAGGACAAGTGCGACAAGGACATGCACACAGCCTTCAGATCCCTTCTTGGCAGCATAAACTGGTTACAATCCAGAACACAATTCCAAGCATGCTACCAATTCTCAAGGTCCGCATCAGCATCAGCAGGACCGACAATAGGTGATTGCAAGGCCCTGAACAAGCTGCGCAAACAAATCGTGACTGACCCTATGGAGTTGCGGTTTCGGCCACTTGAAGGTAGTCCACGTTTAATTGCTATGCCAGATGCCGCATTCAGGAACAACAGGGACAAATCCTCTCAACGTGCGATGGTTATTTTTATGGGTGAGCAAAGGAAGGCAAAACAGAAGAACACTAAGGGCTCACTTATTTTCTTTGAATCATCTAAGATCAAGAGAACAACCCTGTCCACAACTGTTGCCGAGTTGTATGCATTCATGAAGTGTCTACTGACATTCACATGCGCACTGATGCTAACAATCTTGTGACTACAGCTAGTACTACTCTCATGTTCCTGAGCAACAGGAGACTATTCACATGATCCAAATGCTTAGGAAGGAAGCATGCTCTGGTGCAATTGCTGACTTGTCACATATACGCACTCAGTGGTGTCTTGCTGACTGTCTTACTAAGAAGTCCGCTAGTCCTCAAGCTTTGATAGATGCAGTACGCAGTGGTTGTTTAAAGGAAGTTGATGCACATCCACCTTTTAGATCACTTATTGAACACAAGGCATATATGCGTGGATGGCTTCCTACCGTATGCACACATGTTGACTTTTCACATGATGTGTTTTATCTTGGAGATTCTTTGAACTGAGAGTGAGAGGAGAGAATTCAATGCATGTGTTTTTGTTTGAGAGAAATTTGAATTTCTTTCATGAATTTGTGCCTGCGGCTCAAATTAGCTTGGCAAGATCAGCACTTTTCTTTCGAAGACTATTGCCTTGCATCGTTGACTACCTGTCATTTCTAAGACTTAGGACACTGGCCTCTGACCGGTGGACTTTGTATCAACAGAGGTGGCCGGTCAGGGAGCAACCAATCCGGTCAACATCTTTGAGTATGCTCGAAACTGGTCACAAAAGGTTCTCTGGGGGCAACCTCAGAACTGGGCAAATCGTTTGAGACGCCCACGTGCGCCGGTTGAGTTCCATAAGAACTGGAAAGAAACTTCTCGGAACAGACTTCGGAGGTGCCGGAATAGGTTCATCATGTCCCGGCAACTGAACCTTAGAACGTTTAACCTGAAACTTCACCTTGGCTTTTGGCAAAGCATCAGTTGAGTCCACAGAAAGCTTTCTCATGTGCTTGCTGTGACGTTCACGACTCTCTGGAACATATGGTTCTGGCTCCGGAGGGTTCGAATCAGGCGACGGAACGAACGGATGAACAGGATCCGTATCGATCGGAAAACCTATCGGAGGTTGACCCGGATCATCTGGCGGACGGGATTCGCTCGAAATCTCCGGCATTGCCTCTTCCGGATCGCTCGATGGATATCCGAGTTGCTCCAAAGGAACATCGGGATTTCCGAACTGATTCGGAACAGCTGCGGGACCTGTCGGAGGTGGTCCCGGAGGTTGTCCACCCTGATGATCATCAGGGTTGCCACCCGGTCCATCACCAGGCGGATTCATATCTTCATCATCTGGATCAAAATACTGCTGTTCCCCCGAGACTGGATTTGGCTCATAAGCCATATCATCATCCATCGGTGGTCCATAGTCTGGAGGTTGATCCCTTGGATCCTCTAGAGCTAGAGCTACTTCATCAGGAGTCACAACGCGCTTCACGGCGCCTGTCGTCTCTGCTTCGAAAACGATCATGCTCCAATGATCTACCAAAAACTGTTCATGATGAGGAGACAGTTGTGACACAAACATAAAGAAAACCTGATGGTATTTTCCTGGCTTCCACATAGTCAACACTGCATCATCTTCAGAGTTGAAGAGAGGATGCACTCTACCAAAGGTATCACGATAAACCTCACATCTCTCAAAATACATCTGTGGCAAGGTTCTTCGTCTAATCTCCTTCAGGCCTGGAATCAATGACACAATTCGAGAATCAGAGGATGTTGTCACATCAAACTCTGATCTCTGAGGTAGTGCATCGACCTGCCTCAAAGTTCTGATCAGTTCAGTAGTAGTGAACCTTTGTGGTAGTATATGTCGAAGTGGAACCGGAATTTCCGTCGTCTCTTCCGTTCTTACGGAATTCAACAAAATTGACTGATGAGCTTCTCTTTCTAACAAAAGAGCTGTTCCACACAAACTTCCAGAGTCATAATTCTCCAGAAGATCTTCAATAAGGAAATTCTGACGCTTGTCGGAAGTCTCACTATAAGGAAGAAAACGATTCATCTCAACCAGAAATGAAAATGGAAACTTCTTCCAGTCAGGATCCTTGAAATACTGGTTGCTTCTCGTGGCTTGCACTGTTTTAGCTTGAAATGAACAGTCACCAATACCTTTCCATCCTTGGCAGGATGCATAGGAATGGAAGACTGTCACGTAACTAATTCCTTTAGGACAATAGCAGAAACAATTCATATTCACATCAAAAGTAAAGACCGAATTCTTCAAAGACGAAATGAACTTCTGCAAAAACAGACAAAACTTGTTTCCCTTGGGAACAGTCACAAACACATGTTTCTTCCTTCTCAACTGCCACTCAATCACATTGCAACATAGCAACCAAATAGAAGCTCTGTTCTGTTTGGGAGAAGGGTTGTTGATTACTATACAGTGGGGCTGCAAACTCTCAAGTTGCTGCCAAATACCATCTTGACCCTTCAGAGTGGAAAAGTTGTATCCTGCCTTGAAATCCATAGGCGATGCAACTCTAACTCCATTCTTTGAAAGGAACCAAGATAATCCACTGTTTCCATGAAGTAACTCAACAACATCAGGATGATCATCATTACAAAAGAAAAAGGACTGTTCTCCAAATTCGGCATCAACATACAGTTCGTGATCTTCGCGTAAGTTCTCCGGATTCTCATCGTCTAATGCCGGTATGGAAACATCATGCCACTCATCGTGATCTCGTCTAACCTTCGACTGATTCACACGTACCACTGCCTTACCAGTGTTAGCTTGGACCGTAGCTCCTTCCTTGTCCAAGTACTGTGGCGCGAACCCAACGTCCTTTATCCTTGAACTTTGATGAATCCTGAGTCCAAATAAAAACCTTCTCACCTTGACAATATGGACCGTCACTTGGCATAGTTCTTCTTGCAAGATCTGCTCGAAGGTCCTGAGCTTGTCGTGCTTCTTGATGAGCTCTCAAAGCTACACGTTGTAGTTCCAGATTTGTACGATCTTGTGCGGCTGCACTAGCTGACAATTGCTCAGGGCTTGCGGTCTCAAGGTCAAAAAGATCTGGTGGACGTCTTCCAGTTGCTATCTCTATTGGTGAATATCCACTGATAGTCAACTGACAATTTCTTGCCCACACTACCTTCTTGACCACTTCTCTGACCGTAACACCACGAAAACGTGGGTCATCCAGATCTACCTTCATAACATGCCACATACTTTTGAACAAACGTACAGCTGTCTCTGCTCGGTTCGGCCAAGGAGTTCTTGGTCCACAAGGACATTGTTTTATACCATGAAACCTGTAGTATTCAACAAAAGCATCTGTGAAAAAGGCTTCGTCTCCTACGATGGCCTTCGGAACACAATTGTTCTCATCAGACCACTGCCTCAATGCTTGGATGGTGGTTTGATCTATGAGGTCTTTCTGTGCCGTAGCCCAGAGAAGATTTGTGGCACCATCAAGAACAAGTAGAATGATATACTTGTTCTTGCGAAGTTCAACCTCACAATGATCAGCAAAAACAACATCACCAAAACATGAAGCTCTAATACCGGAGACTCTGGCTCGTGGCGGAGGTGCCACTGAAGTGTTACAAACACGGCAGTTCCTGACAACTGATTCATACTTCTCTAAAACAGAGTCAGGAAGCTTCAACATAGAAACACGTCTACGAAACTGAGTAGGACTCATATGGTAGTGCTTCACATGAAGCTTATAAAGCTCTACCTTGTCCTCCAGTCTCTGCAACATCTTCCTATATGCCGGTGTCATTGCAACAACTTCACTACCAGGTAATGGGGTTGAAATCCGCCTAGGCTCAAGAGCGCCATCACCTGGTTCAAGTGGTTCATGTTTATCACTTGATGGTCCTTTTGATGCTTCAGGAATTTCTACAAGTTCACCTTCTGGCCTCTCAGGTGGTTCTGAAGGAGTATAACCCTCAGGATCATCACCTTTTAAATCCTGTGGAGGCTCAGATGGTTTCGACTTGTGTCCCTTCCAAAATGGATCAAAACCCTTGGAAGTATACCGAAACTTCGGCGGCACGGGCTTTTCCGCGGCACTGGATGGTGCACCTTCCTTCTCTGATGAGAAGCCTGGTTCCCTGTCCTTTGCAGTGGGAACCTTCTCTGAGGAGGAGCGCACCACTGCATCGGGATCACCAATGCCACGGTGCTCAATGCCAGCCTTCCTGATCTTTAGATCTGGAATTTTGGCATCTGGCTTGAACTTAAAAATTGTTCTACCACGCCATTCATAGCCAATTTGTAGGTCCTTCCATTTTGCCTTGCGCCAATCATCTATCTTCTTGATCTCTTCTCCTCCTTCTTTCTTCTTGATGATTGTCAGTCGCAAGTCTTCCAGCAAGTCAGTGTCTACAGGACAGGACTTAGTTGCTGGGAAAAGAATCTTCCTGTAATCCTTGTGGTGACGTGTCAGTTCTCTCTTGTGAAGATCTACTTCCCAGTAGTCAACCACAGGATATGCATGCTCAGCTTCATCTTCATCACTATTGTGATCAACCGAAATATGGCCATATTCATAGTGAGTGAAGTGAGAGTAAAAGCTCTTCTCGCGCCGAGCCTGCTGACGCACGTCAGACAGATACCATGCAATATCTTGGAAGTCCAAAACAAGATGAGTACTGGCTGCAACCTTCAACTCCAAAAATTTTATACCAAGAGGCACCGATGTCAGGTAAGCATGTTGAGGTGTCAGCCTGAGTTCAAAGCCTAAGTTCCTCATCTGTGGCAAGCTCATAAGCAAAGGGACTTCTCTTTCTTCAACTATGTCAAACTCTGTATGGTGGATCGTCCATGCACGATCATACATGTAAATCACCAGTTTCTGAGAGCAAGAAGCCTTCTGAGAATTGGCAAAGTAAAACTTGCTCTTGGTAGACTCAAAAGAGTACCATAGTCCACAGTCTGGGTGTAATCGACTGCACGCCTTGATCCCATAGCTCTAGTGCATCCAATGTCCAGGATTGCAATAGTTGGCGGGAAGCGATTCTCAGTCAAAAATGAAATAGCCTGCATCTCCTTCACTTCTTCCTCAGCGCTCATAAGCGCAAAGCCATCAGGAGCATCTGTGAGCATCTCCTTTGACAAAGAGTACCTCACAGGGGCACTCATGCCATCGAAGATCGTCTCACCATTGTTGACCTTACAGTCAGCTTCATCTTGACATGAGGTCATCATGCCTGACAGCAAGTCCACCTCACTGTCATGGACTTCAGCTTCTGTTGTCACACAATGTGCAAAGAAACCTTGGTTGCTTCCTGATGCTTGTGAAGTTCTTGAAGGCGCAGATAAAGAACGTGGCTGTTGTTGGTTTGCATAGTTTGCATCTTGTTTGCCATCTCCTTTATCTTTTCCTTTTCCTTTCTTGCCTTTTCTCTTGCCTTTTCCTTTTCCTTTGTGGGAAAACCATGCTTCTTCAAGCTGTTGCCAAAAGTCATTGGCATCTTCATATTCTCCTTGAAGATAGTCATTCATATCTTCGGCAAGAATAGCATCATATGCTACTTGGTTTGACTCCCAAGTGTCCTCATAAGGATTCTCTTCAAA
>CAXAMN010026617.1:625044-655215 GCA_963970005.1 Durusdinium trenchii
GGGGGGGGGTTTGAATTGAGTGATCAATTATTAGACCCGGACGTCCCAACACTTGCTTCGCAAGACAAACTCAAGGTATCCCCTAAAGGGCTACCTTTCGTAATATACGCGGTGGTCACTTCGTTCGACTGTTTTCAAAACTGCATCTGGCCAAAGAAAGGAGGAAACTCCTACTGTCCCTTTCCACTTCAGCACTTGAAACACCTGTGGCCACCACCATCCTGCTCGTTTCATGTCCAGCTGCAGATGCTGGAGGAGGCCGAACGCAGGCTGCCAGGCAGACTGGTGTCGATCTGCTCCAAGTCTTTGGAGAAATTCTGCAGCAAACGGCTCGCAGGATTCCTGGTGAAAATGATGAAGTTGGAGGCCATCACGATTAGAGTCCATTGACATAAAAAATACCATGATCCATTTGGACGCCCATTGAAGACTCTTCACCAAGAAGCCAATGTTGCAAATAAACCATGGAATGGGGCAACCAGAAAAGAAATCCACCACTGGGTGCAGCTTTCCGTGATTCAGACATTAACTTCCCATCAACCACATCATTTGAACCAGTATGAAAAAGAACACGCCTGTTTCACGCGTCTCGACCCCTGCCGAAACCACAATGGCCTGTCGAAGTGGCTGGTGGAAGCCTTCACCAAGACCTTGTCGCAGAGCTCATCGTGCGCCGCGCGCGAGGCCCGGCGCGAGAAGGCGGCGATTAGCAGGGCACGGCCAAAGGTCAAAGCAGAGGCCACGAGACCCCAGAAGATCACCCCCGACATGTAGTAGGCAAGGCCTCGTTTCAAGACATGCGTCGGTGAGTGACAGGCGTATTTGGGCCTTTTTCATAGGTCTTCTACTCTGGAACAAATCGATGGAGCAGGTGGAACTTTGGGATTCTTAGGTTTGTTGGGTGACAGAGCTGAAGAATCTCTTGGGATAGGATTTGAGCTCAATTGTTCTTGATGAGATCTTCCCAATCTGTGGGACTGTGGGACTTGGATAAATGCTGGCCATCCAGAAAAACAGGTCAGACGATATCAAAGGATTCTGTTCTAGACGAATCCTTATATATCGAGTCGCCTCATCTGCAGGTGGGAACAGGATTCCTCTGAGAACAGAGACCTTCTTTACTCTTGCCGAGTGTCCACGTTGCATGGTGGTGTCTGCAGTCCAAAGACCTATGAACCACTGTTGGACAATGGTCGCAGCGTAGCTCGCCAGCACGGCGATCACAGCGGAACCCAGAAGAATTGGGCTTCGGGCGCTTCGAAAATAATGTTTGTAGAGCTGTAGGGGCACAGCTCCCAAGGCTCTTTCCTCGTCCGTGGTGACCTGTCAAGGTTGAACAACTCACGTTTCATTCAAGGGTGAGAGGCAAAATACTCGGAACACAAATTGGATCTCGAATAAACAACCCCGATGCCCTACAGTCCCTGTTGGGTTGCACAATCCTTCCCCAAGTTCCAGATAGAGGCCTGCAGTCCTTTTCGCTTCTTAGGTTGTTCCTGTGAGGTCTCCTCATCCATGTCTTCCTTCTCCACCTCCAAGGTCGAACGACTACGCCGCGAAGCCGTTCTTTCGAGAAACAAGGTCCCTACATCCACCAACGAGCCAATCTCCCTTCTCCAACTCCGTCCAACTCCCTTATCCCCCAATCCCCCAACCCCACCTGCGGTGCCAGATCCTGAGCGCGCCCCGTCTGCGCCAGCTGCTCGTAGCTCCCCACGAAGTCCACACGCAGCTCGTTGTCCACGGCTTTCATTTCGATGACGCGGTGGCAGCGCTGCAGCCAAGCGCCCGGGTCGCTGGACACGATCAGCGTGGCGTAGTTCTTCAGGGGACCATCCTCACTGACCCAGAAGAAAAAGGAAGCCCTTGAATCACTTAAGGCTTGACCTGAGAAGTACTGAGAAGGTGAAAAGAAAACGATTGAAGCTCGGAAAGGATCCAAGCAATTGTTGATGACTTCCAGGGTGACTTGAGGGTCCAGGGCAGCTGTTACATCATCCAGCACGCATGCACAAACGTCTTCCTGCACCAGGGCTTTGTACATTGCCCTGGCCAATGCAAGGCGGGCTTGTTGCCCGCCACTTAATGAAGTTCCACTTACCTCATCTTCGGCATCCGCGAAATCCACCGCTGCAACGGCCAGTGCCTTGGAGAAGGCTGCCTCATCCACTTTGGTTGGAAAGGTCACATCGCCATCCACCCAGACTCCTGCCACAACTTCCAAGAGGCTTCGGCCTTCAGGTACCCAAGGCTGCTGTGAGCAATAGGCCTCGAGACAAAGTCAACTGAGAAGCGAATACCTGCCACAATCTCAAGGAGATTCTTGATCTTCTCATGCCCCCAATCTACAACTCCCCACCATTTCCCCAAAGAAATGTTATCCGTTATCCATTTCTTCCAAGGGGCCACATGTTTGGGTGGCGCCATCAAGTCACCTGGCAGCTCGCCCAGAAAGGCTCGAAGCAAACTGGACTTCCCCGAGCCCACCGGTCCGATCACCGCGACCAGCTCTCCCTCTGCCACGCTCAAGTGCTCCGAGAGCACCAGCGAGGGCGCGGACGGAGTGGCACCGATGGGGTAGCGGCCTGCGTGGACCAAGCAGTGGGGCGGGCAAAGCAGTGATCAGAGGGCAGAAGAATGGAGAAGAACGGAGCAGTAAGATCAGACAAGGAAGTGCCTTTGCTCTGTTGGACAAGTTCAGACATTTCCCACAAGGTGTCTTGGAACGAAACACTGGAAAGGTCATAAACTTATAACCCACGTCTTTCACCATGCATTTTGTCAGCCTGCTCGACACGTCAGGAAGAGATGACTTGTTGCATCAATATACAACGTTACAAAGGAATATGTGTCTTGCTACATGATCAAGGTATGTAGATGAACCTACATTTCGGTGAGGACCCAGAACTCTGCCTGGCTTCAAAAGCAATGGCAGCTCCTTGTCCTCGGACATGGGTGGCCTCATGGGCGCTGCCTCCTCCAGCGCCAGGAACTGCGCGATCCGCGCGAGCGCAGCGCGACCCTCGGCCAGTGCATTGAGCGCGTTGGGGTAAAAGAGCAACGGGAAACGGATCTGGTTCAACAAGGACAGGGCCGTGAAAATCATCGCCGCACTGAAGCCGCCCGGCATTCCAGCAATGTAGACTAACAAGACGATGGCCTCAGAGGTTTTGGTCGAAGGGAAGAGTCGGATGGATGATCATGCTTGTTTCGTGTTTGCAGCACACTGGATGATTAAGAAGGAAAGCGAATTACATAAATGGACCAAAATCCCATTAGATCGATGATGAACACCCTAAACATGTCTAACCCACCAAAAAGAGGTATTCTCCAAGCTACGATCATGAAGGGTGGCAAAGCACTGAAGTACGAGAGCAAATAGGCCGCCACCGTGTCCCGGCGCCGCTGAGCACCCAGCTCTTCATCCCGCAGGGCGCGCACGCGGCGCTCGAAGATGTCCTCCCAGCCCATCTGCCGCAAGGCGCGGATTCCTCCCAAGATCTCGGAGGTCTTGGAGACCCTGGCAGGAAACATGGTGAAACAGTGTGAAACATGGTGAAACCCATGAACTGCAAGGAGACTTTGTTTAACTCCACCTGACCCCAAACAGCACTGGATCAGAACTGGTAACTAGTCACGTCTCCTAAGCTGACAAAGGCTTGAAAAAGAGTTATGGATTGTGTCTGTCCGGAAAACAGTCAACTAGTCCGCAACAAAAAACGGGACCCTTGGCTTCATGAACCGCTCCCACATTGACCAAATTCCAACAGCATTGCCTTGTGTCCGGCACTTCCAACACTCCTTTGCCAGCCTGGCATCACTTGCTTGAAGGCACTTCTTGTTCAGGCTGCTGAGGTCACGTTGCAGGCTGGCATTGAAGGGCAGGCCGATCAACAAGACGACGATCCCCGCAAAGCCCGCAATCCCCAGGTACCACCAAAGCAGCACGGAGTATCCAACCACTTGGAAGATTCCATCCCACAAGGTGTGGAGAGAATAGGTGAGCTCCTCGACTTTCCCACTATCCACCTGCATCAAGGTCACTGGGGGCACGTTGGCCGCGGATTCACGCAAGCGCAAGCTCTTCTCATAGATCGCGGCTTGCAGCATGGAGCGGACGCGAGTGGCCATCATGGTTGTTTGGTAGAAGAATTGGTTCTCCTAAGGTCAAACAGACAGCTTAACGGCATCAAAGGTACATCTTTGGTCATAGAGTGTGGCTAAGTCTAGGAGCTCTATGGCGGGCTTACGAGTCCACCTCAAAGAGAGACCCCATGAATACAAATTGACTTTATGTTTGAGTCCAGGAGTCTACAAAGGTCTTCAAACAGAGCACCCCAAAGAGTTGGAAGGCTGCAATCCGCCCACCACTGTAGTCCCCCAGCTTAATAGCAGTGAGCAAGGGCCCCAAGATCAAGGCAGGGAGGAATTGAACCGCCGTGTTGAGGAAGCGCAAAATGCCCGTTCTCCTCGGGACGCGAAGGGGATCTGTCGTACTCTCTTACTTGGGTAGTCTCAAATGAAAATGGTACCAAGAAAAACACACACGTCATTTAGTCACTCTTATATACTTGAATCCAAGTCTCCAAAGCCGCCAGCGATGCAGCCAAAGGAGGGACTTGCCGAGGAGTTTCCGATCGATACACGCCTTCTCTTTCGCTCCGTACTCAATGAGTTTCGAACTGAGCTCCATGGCCAACTCGGCTGCGCGCATGTCTGCCGGTGCAGGTCTCAAATCCACAATCTCCAAGGGCGGCGTCCGGTTCCCCCGGCGCATCAAGGGCGAAACCCAGGCGAAGCTCAGCAGGGAAGCCCAGGTGGGTACCTTCAACCCGCGCGTAAGCCGTGGAGGCACTGGAGCCTCGGAGTCTGAGGACCGAGACCGTGTTTTGCCCAGGCGTGTGGTCCGAGACCGAGCACGGAGGAATACTCCCAAGACAAGAGACCTCAGGCTTGCTGGAAAAGGGATGGAAACTCAGTCGCTGAAACAGGTTTTGATCAGACGTTCACCAATCTGATGTTGTGTCCCTGTGAAACAGAATGATCCGTTCTGCTAGTTGAGCCAACCCCTCTTGGATTTGTCCAAAACGAGCAATGACTCATTTGAGCACACCAAAAAGGGTTCACTCAAAGTAATGAAGCGGCCATGCCAAAGGTGAGCAGAAGCGGCCATGCGGGGCTTCGCGTCCCCATGTCGCGCCCGGCGTGCGGGTCTCCGCCGGTCTCTCCTGTGGCAAGGCCACAGGGCTTTGGCAGGGCAACGGCCATGGCACGGCGAAGGTGGCCATATGAGTAGTCATTGTGGTGGGCACCCACAGGCGCTTGCGCTCGGATTTTGGACCCAAGGCTCATGTGCTCTTCAGCTCGGAGAAACCCAGTTGAATGCATCTTGAATCCACATCTGAGTGCTGACCAACCTCCCAAAAGGCCTCGTGGTGGTAGGTTTGAAGGATACAACTGTCTTGACCCCAGTGTGTCAGCATGTATATACATTATGGAAGGTTGCGGGGGAAGGAAAAGTCACGGTGGGTTGTAGACCTGGAATTACAATAATGCACTTGTGAGCCAAACCAGCTGCGGTGTGGTGTTTCCCGAGGAACAGTCTCCAAACATTCAAGCTGACGACATCGCACTTCGAGCTTCCTGTTGCTTGAAATGTCAAAAGTCGGAGTCAAAGACGCGATTTCCACCCGTCTTCACCCCAATGCCGGCGCACCGAATGCTCAAAAACGTCACGGCTGCACATGCGCCCAGATAGCCCCAGTGCTCGGACGTCAAATCTTTCGCGTCATTGCCCCAGACCCTCAGGTCGTCGGTTGTGCTTCCGTGAGAGTCGGTGTAAGTGTAGAATCAATGCTATGATACCTACACTCACTTTTTCTCTGTAGCATGTGGAGCCTAAGGGGTGATTGTGAACACCAAGTGGAGCCTCATCGAAACTGTCAGAAAAGAAACATGACGTGAAATGTGTGAAATGTCAAAAGCAAGCAGTCAGTGCAAACAGCCATCTGGACTCCTTAAGAAACAAATAAAGATTGGATCTAGGACTGCAGCCAGTGCTCAAGTCACACCAAGTCGCAGGCTGTTTAAGATTACAGAAATACAGACTCGAACCAAGACCTGCTTTACCCAGGCGAACAAGTTGTGTCCAAGCGCGAAGCGAATCCAACCGAAGTCTCCAGAAACAACGACCCAATACAACAGGCCACAAATCCGCCTGTAGAAGTACTCTGGAAATCGGTAGGCGGTGTTGCCAGTGATCTTCGCATGACAATATGGTATATACCTCAGATTAAGCTGGCCGCACATCCAAGATTGGGGCCGAGATTGGTCAGCGAAGCAAACATGATTGTTGTAGAGGTCGCAGCAAATCAAACATGGGTGCGCTCACCCGACAGGACTGGTGTATTCTTCTTGGGATGGACTTAGAACTGCTTGGCTGCCAAATGACCCTCAACATGGATAGAGAATTAGCGTCAATCTTCATCCATGAAATAAAACACCTCCCATCATGGCACCGAGGCATGGGAGGAACATTGCAAAGCGCTGTTCGCTCCCCTTTACGCACCATCCATTCTTACGCTGATTGCCCAGTACAAGAACCACTTGTCTGGCAACTTTCGCTTTGAGACCAATAAAACCAGAACTCCTCTCCCTCATGCCTCTTCCACAACTGCAGGCGGATCAGAACTATCAGAAAAGTCACAGCACATAAAGCTGATACCCAATGAAGAAGCAACTAAGGACCTGAGCTGCCATCAATTTCTTGCTACATCAACACGAGATCTCTCGCCCAAATCAAAACATGGTTCATGCCTTTTCCATGAAAGTGCACAACAAAAAAGATAGTTTGGAGGCAAGTGTCAAACTCTCACACAAAACTTGGCTGTGAAACACTCCATTCCACAGCACCCTTTTCTCGAAAGAGTTACTGGTGGCCCCTGATTTGGTGGACTGTGGACTTACTGGAAAGATCTAGGACATTCGTTTGAAAGAGTCTCACGATGCTCCGGAAGAAATGAGGAAGAATGGGTGCTTGAAGAGCAGCTATTGGTCCATTGGTCATTGAAGAAACGTGTCTCTTGAAACCAGCTGACAGTTCTTCTCGCCCACTTTCACTTTCTCAAGCTCCCAGCAGAGAGGATGACTGTCAGGAGCCATGCAATGACATGGACTAACCTAGAGAAGTTCTTCAGACTGCACGATTGATCATTGACGACATCGGGCAAAAGGTGAATCGAACACACGTCATATGTCAAAGGAACATTTCTACATTTCTACCATTGGTCATGAAGAAACGTTTTCATGACTTATTATATATGTATTCCATGGGTTTCATTGATCTTAACATGGAACCGATGAGATGTCAAGTGTTGACTTGTTTCTTGTGCGAAACATGAAACTTATTATAACACCTTGGGATCTCCGTCTTCTCAGCGAGTGGGTTTGTTGTGCCCTTAAAATACTGAACTGAATGCATAAGCCAAAATCTTCCCTCACCACTTTGCTCTGTGCCTGATGAACCAGTTGTCAGGCACCAAGTCCTAAGATTGGAGGATCTGATCAAGTCTGACTTTACCAACTTCTCAGACATCAATGCCAGCGATCACAAGAGCCGCCTCTGGATTCACTCAATACAGTTTTTATATCCATTCGCACTTCTTTTTCGCTCCATTCGCAAAGTGCTACACACGCGCACGCACACACTGGATAAATGAACGACCAAGTTAATCCAAAAAGGCTTCACCATCACTCATGCTCATGCGCAATCGGACCTCTTCGTCCAGCTCGTCACATGGACCGTCAGTCTCTGACCTTCGAACACGCGGCCCAACTGCGAAGTGAGGCGTCTGAGCATGTCTTCAACAATCTTCCACAACTATACTAGTAACAAGGAGGCTATTAGGTGGAGGCCATCGCAAGTAGGTTGGAGGCCCTCGCGAATAGGGCCAGGAACAAGAAGCTACAGTAAGTTATATTACGATCTTCCGTCTTGCTGCTTGATCTTCCACATGTTGAGGTGCAATGCGTGTTGTGGTGCCAACACGTCATATGCTTGTGCTTCAAACCTGCTACCAGCAGTTTCAGCTTGGGAGGGTTGGTGCCACAACATGTCTTGCAGCGGCCTGGTCGCCATTGCGCCCAGCTGTATGTCAGAATCTGTATGTTGCTGAGAAAAAATCCAGAAGCCTCATGCTTTCTCATTCGGCTTTTCATCACTGAGCAACTCCAAAGAGTTTCACCGTTTCACCATGGACAAGTGATGTGCATATGTCGTCAAAATGGGAAGCTCTTCCTTTTCAACAAGTTGACCCTGTGCAGAGGCTGCAGTACAGCTGGGAAGCGTGAAATATTCTTGCGCACAACATGTCCCTCAACATGTCCCTCAACATGTCTCTTGTGACTTGAACCTGCAAAGCTATGATATGCAACGCTAGTGCATTGAAGGCCAGCAAGCCAAACCAGAATGGTGTGTCCACTGTCATAAGGCATATTATTATCAGCCTTCTAGTTCGACACAGTCAGGACTGGATCAAAAGTATTGCCAATAGCCAATAGCACATGGTGTAGGTTCCCGCTTTTATAGATCGCATTTTGTCTTGTTTCAGATGGTTCTGTGTGAGGAAACAAACTCTACAAAAACAATATCAAGTAAAATTCTCGTCGCACTGGGATCGGCAAAAGAGAAACTTGATTAAATGGAGCAACAAAGAATGTAAGCAACTCTCCTTGGATCTCCGTAAAGTTCCAAATACGTCCTACTTCCTTTCTTTCACTCTCGCCCATTGCTCCGGTATATGCCGCCTCTTGAAGCTCTATACTTCCGCAAGAGTGGCAAAGGATCATCCAATTGGATCACGAACAAAAACCCCTGACTTCGGTGTTGGTCCACTGCCAGATATCTCGATCCACACATGCCGCTTCCAGGACAAAATGACATACAAAAAAAAGTTGCTGATTGGACAGACTCTTCAAAATGTCACCACAAACCCAGCCAAACAACCTTGGTATAGGAAAAGTAGATTTGACCAAGCTCCAGTACACCACCTATCAATTGCCCTTGAGTCAGACTTGACCTTGGGGTCTTGTTCTGCCCAACTCAAACGGACTTTGGACTCTGACCTTTACTCACTTTACTCCGAATCTCCCACCAAAAGCTTGATGTCTCCCACATCGATCTCCAACGACCTCGCGATCTCCACGGGTGATCTCGGAAGGGCCTAGGGGATCTTCTGCGGCCACTGAAGATTCATCAGCAGCCGAGACGGTCTCCGATTCATGTCGATCGAAGCTGCACTCAGGGAGACGGCGCTTCAGCTGATCGAGTCCCTTCGCTGATCGAAGCTTGCGCTGATTGCTCCAAGCGATTCGCCCCCCCCCCCGAGCACGTTCTGGGATTGACATAAGCCGTGGCGGACGCCTCACCTCAGTGGGTTGAATGAGTTGATGACAAACGCTCGCTAATTCTCCATAAATTCGCTTGCTTGAAATTGAAATCTGGTCCTATTGACTCGTTACTTTGCAGCCTACGCATGCTATGTTTGATGGCTGAGTATCCCTTACTAAGTGTGTGTAATCTTTAGATATACAGTAATAGTTCCATGCGATTTATAGAGCCATATTCACTCTAGGATTCTATCCAGCAGGGCTTTACCACCGCATCTTCAGCATCTTCAGAGTTTTCAGCCTGTACTGCCAAACGTGCATTTAGAGGATAAGTTTCATCTAGATGCTGTATCCACCACGGTTTCCTGAAGGTTGGAGGTTTCAATGACCAAAAAGAAGAACACGCTTCAACGTTCGCACATGTCAGAGCTGAGAATCCCACGGGGTGCCAAAACCACTTGGTGCCAGCTTCTTGACATCCAAAAAGGATGGAAGCATGCCAGCCCTCCAAGGGGGACTTTTACAGCAGCACCCACGCATAGCCCTGAAGCCGAAGACCCGTTACGCGCAAAACCGAGGCTTCAGGGGAGGACGCCCAGGGTGCACTTCAAAGATGAAAGTCTGTCAACAAAGAGTCGAAATGATTAATGAACTTCTACAGTGTGTAGAAGCTTCTATGGGAATAACTTGCAATGACAAATAATGATAAGAACAATAATAACAATAATTGACGTCTTCATCTTTCAAATGCCAGGCAAGCCTATGTGGCAAGCCATAGAAAGCCTACAATCCTACTGTCGACTACAGTGCCGTAGCACATGCATCTAAAGGTACCTGCTGCTTTGCAGGTACAACTACGCACAGGCCCCTGCAACATTCTCTGGTGATGTTCAGCACCAAAACCATATTGAAGTCAGGTATGGTCAGGTTGAAGTTCTTAAGAAATGATATCATTTTGGGCACCTTGCAATTAGGCCTGACGACTAGCATTAGAGTTCATTGACATAATGCCCTTGGCCCAGGTGACGTCTACCGAAACCCAGTAGCGTCAACGAGATGATAGGTGCTAAAGAATGCAAAAAGGCCAAAAGTCTTGCTGCTTTGTGAGAGAATCAAATACGATCTCATCAACCGCTCTATAATTTGTGTCTGCAAGCCTATCACCTCGTGCGATGAACAGTAGCTGGAAGTCCTAAATCGACTTCTGCGAACTTCTCGCATGCACGTGAGCATTGGCCACAAGACCGACAAAGTGACTCGCGGCACGCGATACCGTTTGTATCTTCGCATGTCGCTCACCCCAGGCAACTGGCACCTTCGGATTTGGCTTCTCACAGGTTCGAGTTCAGGGCATGAGTTGGACACTATACTAGTAAGAAGACTATTGGCCTCATCCAATTCCTCAGTGCCAAGAAGAGTATTGACCTCTTCAAAAGTCCAGTTTTCAACGCAGAGCTCAACTGCTCTACCTGCTCTTGTGGCCAGGCACTCCGATGTCAACCTCAGCGATCGATGTGTCGACGTGCTCTTGCGAGCCGGAACCGGTGATAGATTCCAAAGGCTCTGCAGTTCGACTCCGGAACCTCCAAATATGTTCTTGAGACAAGCCCATCTCATCAGCAAGAAAGAAATAGACATCAAAAATGCTGTCTCTGCCCCGTTTCAAAGTATGCTGGCATGCCTGCTACCACTGTTCATCAATTCCCACCCCAAAAATGTTCAGCAATGCAAAGACCAGGCGCCCTAAAGACCAGGAGGTCCATCTAAGGAGACCTGCCAAGCACGGCACGCACGGCACACACTCGACAGCAGCACACCCCGACACAAGCTTCGACAGCTGCGAGCCTCAGGAAAACCTCGGCCGAGCAGTTGAGTTCCGTTGAGTTGGCGTGAGAGGAATCTCAGGACCAGTTGAGAGGTCTTGGAGGGAAGCTGCTTTAACTCTTGGAGAATAATGTGAGCGCTCCCTCAGCTGGCAACGCACAGGTCTCGAGTCTAGTGTCGAATCGTGGCTGAAAGCTGAGAGATCGGCTGTCGCCAAATAAGACCTTTTGAAGAGGTATCCCCATTGATTCAGCATGATCTATCTCCTGTCAAAGCACGACATTGCGCAGGAGAACTCTGAGACAGTCGTCCTGTCCACCACACTTCTACCCTAAAAGACCCACGATTTCAAGTCAATTCAGGTTGACAAAGAGAGCGCGTGATCTTCATTGATGATCCCCCTCCAATCAGACAAGGGTGAGCGGAGCAAGACATTTCGCCGCTTCAAGGCAGGAAGAAATCATCCTCATAGACTAATAGAATAAGAGTCTGCTCAAAGCAAAGGGTCACCCAGCTGTTTTGCAGCACAAGCGGGCCATCCTCCAAAGGGCTTCTGTGTACAGATGACCTGAGCTCCAGAACTTCTCAGTGGGATGGTGAAGTGGAAACCCTTCAGCGATCCCTTCAGACATCCTTTGTTGGGATTCAATTCTAAGTATTCGTTGAAGAGCTTGCTAGGTACAGCAACCTGCCAGCATCAGCTTCCTGGATTGCCTTCAGAGCCATAGCGAGCATGCGGAGTGCTCCACTGAGACTCAGGGAGTGCTGGAGCCGGAGAGAGACCCGACTGGGTCGTGCTCCCTTGTGTAACTCAGCCGACTTCAGCCGAAGGGGGGAGATTCAGCCAGCACCCGCCTGTTCCAAGGCAAAAACACAGACCCCCTGAGGTCTGGAGCTTGCCAGCAGTCGTTGCTGGAGTCGGCTCAGTATCCAAGGCCTGAAACGGAGCAGAAAAAAGGGGCAACGGCTGAAACTGCAAGGCATTGATTCAATCTAACAGAAAATGCAGAGATTGGGATTTGGGGAACTCCACGTAATTACAAAGAAACCTGGAGAGACATTCAACCGGCGAAGGAGAAGCATATTCTGAAAACTCGTCTGTGGCCCTTCCACCACACCTTTGACCCATATTCAAGAAGCCAACTTTGACCTTCCAAGGAACAATTACGAAACCACCCCCAGTTTGAAGGAAGAAACCTGTAAAGTGTCAGCGATTCTCTTGCCCGTCTCACCCATTCCCTGACCCTTCTCTCAGAGCCTTCAGCGGTAGCCTTGGGGTTGCTGGCGAGGCTTCCGTCCTGAACCAGTCGATTGGGTCAGGCAAAGGATCAGGACTGAGCAGATGCTGGTTGAAACTTCCAGACCACTGGGGTTTGAGCTTCAGATCCTTTAGCGTACTTCAAAGCAAGGGCCTTCTTGGCCAAAATAGTGCTCTTCATCTGGGATCATGGGCCAGATCAAAGCTGCTCTTTGACGACCCTTGTGAAACCCTGACTTTGAAGCAGCGTATGATATCCGAACTTGTCAAATGAACTGTCTGGTAGGAAGTATGCCTTCTTCCAACACTTCCTACCAAGATTGAAGAGGGCTTCCTCTGGTGACTTTCAAGCCGACCTTCATAGAATGATTCTCAAACAGAAAAGCGAGCCTCTTTTCAATATGTAATGTAATTGAAATCTCGTACACGCGACAACTGCGTTTGTGGGAACACAACGGCCTTTAAAAGGATTGTCTCTGTGCCACCGCTCCTGGCAAAGGCCTTCTCATCGCGGTGATCCCAGCCTGGCAGAAGGCTTGACCAGTGCAACAGTATCTTCTTGGGAAGGGATGAAAAAGAACAGTGGTGACTCACAGTAACATGTCCCAACTGCTAGATGGCCATCCAAGGTAGTCTTTCTGGCCTCATTTTTCATGGTGATCTCTACTGGAGGCTCAGTAGTGTCTGGTGCACAATAACTGCTCTAAAATGCGGGGAACAACTAAAGAAGGCCAAATCATCGGTGACTCACGACCACGGTGACCACGACTTCGGTGAGGAAAGATGGCAACGACCGGGCGCCCCTGTTCCTGGCCTCCAGGTCCCTGACCACTCCAGCTTGACCATCCCTGCTGCGCCTTGTTCCGCTCCACAGGCTTTCAAAGCAATGCAAATGTGGGTTGAGTTGTAAATAGATACACCAGCATCACTGGTCTCTATCTCCAACAAGTGTCTTTCGTGCAAAGAAATTCACAGTTCCATATGTGCCGCGGGAAACAATGTCGATTGAACTGAATAACCGTTGGACCGTCAACCGTTGAATAAGTCTTGCTCTCTTTGAGGTCACGTTGACAATAATGGTAGCATACCCCAGCCTGATGCTGCTCACTTTCTTCCGACATCTCTTGGGCAACAACATTTGGGTCGCATTTCAGCCAAGCTCGGAGCCAACACATCCGGCGACCAAGTGTGTGGGTGCATGAAGAGAGAGGAGTACCTGAGGAATCGCTTGGACCGTTTCGACATGTTTAGAACATTGAGTGAGGCGGTTCACCGGCTGTCTGACCAAGCGTGTCATCTGTCTGTCAGTCACCTTTGAAGTAAGCTGGACGTGAAAGAGAATGGATTCCGGATTCCACATCCGATCTCAAGCTTCTCATCGGATGACCCAATCACCACCCAAGCAGTCTTTGAATCCCACTTCTTTGCCATCATATATATATATATAGTCATATTAGTCATAGCAAGTCACTTATGGTTCAAAAGCCTTCAAAAGGATCCGAAATGACACGAACCTGTGCGAGACAAAAACAGGTTCGTCCAAAACTTCTGCAAAAGGCAAGGCACATATCTTGTCCAGGCCAGTAGCCGCCTGTCTCCCATCCTCCACTCCTTGGGCTGTTGAGAAAGAAGGCTCCGAGGAAGAGAGTCCCAGGGTTGGCAGAGTCAGCTCATTCTTTAGATTTCAAGATGGTGTCATCCAATTCTTGTGAATGATCTCTCAAGCTCAGCTGGAAATAGCATTGATCTGCACATTAGCTGCTCTTGTGACATGTTGTTGGGGGTCAATCCAATTCTTGCCATTGGACGTCTAAGCAAAGAGTCGCTACTGATTCGACTGGAGCGAGGTGGAAGCAATTCATCACCTTCAACTAATGTCCATTGGTGGGTCAGGCCACGCCTAAAAAATTATTGTCGTCAACACTTCATGAGAACTTGCTCTTAAGCGCATATGCTCTTCACTGAGGGGCAGGCCCTCCATAAGCCTGGAAGAGGCCAAGCAGTCCGGCAAGATCTTGACAATTTGGCCAAACAAACCCAACAAGTCCGGCATGTATTCAATAGAATACATTGATGGGCCGATGGACAGCCCATTGGCCCCCAGCAAATGGAAGACTTATATAAAGTCTTCATGGAAGAACTGTCACTCTCTGGATGTGTCATTGAGGGACAGGTTCAAATGTCCTATAGAATCAAAAGCGCCTAGTGTGCAGAGAAACTATTCCCTCTTTCCAAGCACGGTGGTTCCAATTGTCCGAAGGCACAAGGGAAATCTCAATAGACCTAAGTGGAAACATCCAAAGTTGGACTCCAACGAACTAAAAAACGGTTTTTGTCAATCTACAGTCCATTCGTTGAGAGCCCGGTGCTTGGAAAAAGCTCAGGTGGACTCAACGACTCACGCGCGTGGGCCGCGCGCGTGGGCCGCGCGGGGCGATCCTCAAAGCCGGAGGAATAGGATCGATCCCAGGGCCTGAGTAAGCGAACACTCGTTTCCCCTTGTTAAAGGGAATTGCTCAAGGGCTTCAGAGGCGGTGGGGGGCCTTTGACAGGGGCATTGACTGCAACTATCCAGCAAAAGTTGCAGATTTCCGGTCGTCACAAGCAAAACCAATCTGGCAGAAATGGTCGAGAAAGATTCAACGAGGATCGAACGTGAGACAAGAGCGCAGTCCTACCGTCATGCCACTGCCAATTTTCCGGCGAGCCAGGTTTTCTGAAAGAGTGGGCATACTCTAGGCCTATAAGATTGCCCTCCTGAAGTGAAGTTCTTTGAGGAGCCACAAACACCACTCTGCTCCGATCCCCTTCTCCCTCTGCGATCGCCACACCTCGACGACCAGGAACTTCCATGGTCATCCAATGATGAGCCCTGCAAAAACGAAAAATGATGACTTTCCTGACAGCAAGTGTTCCACATGTTCACAGCGCCTTGCATCCAACGGATGGAAGTTGCAAACCATAGATTTCATCGATGAACTTTACTCTTGCATCGATAAACTGTCCACTTTGCTAAGGAGACCAGCCTGAATCTTGGCTCCTGGGCGCAAGCTGGGCGCTATCGGGTCAGTCAATCGGAAACCTACCATTAGCGAAAGGAAGTGTAGCCTCTTCAGGCTTTTCATGTCTTGTAAAGAGAATGATGTCAGTTCAATGACTAAAGTTTGACTTAAAGACCTACCAAGGAGACCATGGGCCAAAGGTGACATGTGGTGCACACGTCATTGAAGGCACTCCTTTGAAGCCCAGCGATTCCTCCACTCTAGGCCTCGGTAATCAGGGGAAAGCATAGTCGAATCAGTTATTTGAAAAACAAATAAAAGTGAAGAAACATCAAATACCATCAACTACCCCTCAGTTGTTGGGAAGACAAGGTTCTGACTCGAAGGTGGTGCTTACTTGCTTGTGTGGGGGATTTGGGGATCAACTCTTGGTCGCACCATCGTGACCACTCTGAACCCCTGCTCTGAACCCGACGTCCGTCCGACCGCGCTGCTCGGCCACCCGGCCCTGAGGCACTTCGGGACAAAGTATCTTGCAGGACGTTCCGAGCCTCCAGGTGCGGGAAGTACAACGGACCAGCTTGCTCATGCTATAGTACGTAGGGGAAGAAGGTACACAACCATTCTTGTCTTCATGGTTCTTTGAGACAGTATCAGTAGCATTTTTTGGCCAGAAACTTGGCAGGGTGGGAGAGGTTCTTCCGAGGTAGAGCCACTTCTTGGTCTGAGGGAATCCTTTCTCTTCAAAAAAGCTCATTGAAGCACTGAGCAACAGTGTAGATCCGTCCATCTTTTCTGCAGCAAACTTTACAGCAAGGTCGGCCCCTTGCAGGTTAAAGGAAGGGCTCATCTTCACTTGCCTGAGGGTTCGGGAAAAAGACGTGCTTCGTTGCTTCTTCCCAAAACCACAGTGAGTACTAGGACACCAAAAGGCATGCGTAAAATCAATGCTCCCAGCAAATCCCAGCTTACCCTCCTCACTGTCTCACCGTCAGCTTGTCTGGGCCACCCTCACGTGCTCACCGACTCGGCGGCCGATGGCATCAAGGACATCTTGCGCCTCACCCTGGCGACGAACTGGAAGGATGCTTGGTTTCACCCGAACATCCCCAAAATGGCTTGACCCCGATGGCGTATTCCTTCGCCCTCACCCCCGAAGCGCCTCCGGAACACGTGGAGAAAACTCGGCGCCGAAGAAAAGAAAACAAAAAACGTTCTGATGCCTCGGCCCCTCGAAAGCCCGCGGTCTCAAAGACCCGCTTCAGCAGGTCCATGGAGAGCCCTGCACGAGCCTGCAGCAACGAGGCCGTTTCTGCCCAGACTGCCAAGCAAAACAAGGTCCTTGATGGTCCTTCACTGGTGGGGGGGCTTGGGGGAATGTCAAGAAAAGGGTCTACATTGTAGTCACTAGTCTACATGTCAACTCTGTCCAGAAGTCGATGTGAGTACTGCAAAAATCCTTTGATGTTTGAGCAGAATACTGGACTAGGAATGATCACTTGCGAGAACTCTCAGAGCTTCGGTTGAATTCCATTAAAACCGAGCAACTTGCCAAATGGAAACCTTTCTGTGTTATATAACTGCATTGGTTCCATCAAAGAGGTGCACTCCGTTGGTCCTTCAAAAGCTCCGCGTGAGACAAATGAACAAGAATGCAGAATACAATGACACAATTCCATGATGAAAGACAGGAGTCCACTGACGAATCATCAGTCGCAGCGCCAGAAACATGAGGTTGAATCAAGCACACCTCTCCCTCTGCAAACCATGGTTTGATGGTACAACCGCATCGACGCATGACTTCCAAGCAAAACTCCTCGTTTAGCAAACTGTGGATCAACCCCTGAGGGGTGCAGAGCAGATACCAAGAAGAGGCCATTGCTATTAGGTTGGAGGCCATCGCAAAGAAAACAAATCTACGGTAGAACTTCGCAGGGTTTTCTCGCCAGGTCGTCACCGCGAGATCACCACCGGTGTCCGTCGGGGCGTCGGGTAGTCAGGCACCCGGACATCCTCGGGGGGCGCTCGGGTGTAGGCCCATTCGATGAGCTGCAACGCTGTGCTCACCTGGTAGGTCAAAAACGTGGGCACTGGCTCAATGGTTGACGCCTTTCCTAATTTTTTTGGTTCTATCTTCCCTTCTTTCTCTGTTCACCCGGTAGCTCTTCATCTGCCCACAGATTTGAACAACTGTTAAGGCTTCACAAGAGTCAAAAGTAACCCTCCATCCATCCACCCTGACACTCATTGGGACCAAGGAACCAACCGACAACTAGTAGATCTTGGAGCCCTTTGGGGGATACTTGGAGAACTGGTTTCTTCTTTCAGCTAGAGGCGAACAAACAGCTGCGCTGCAGCATGCAACAAGGGCGGCATCTGAGGTGCCCCCACTTCTCCAGATGTCGTGCTGCTCTCAATGACAGCCGAATACATGGATATCCTGCCAATCCTCGCAAAGGTCGCTGACAAGCAGTCAATTCAAAACCCTCACTTGTTTAAACAAACTAAACCTCTGAGATTGTGGAACACACACTTTGCTGTAGGTTTGTTGAAGGTCAATGTGAGCATGATTGGAACAGCAGCTGAGCCCAAAAATCCTACCAGGTTGCCCAGTTTAGACCACACAGCACAATGGAAACAATTCAACACCGCCTTACATTAGGCTAAACAAGTCAATGTCTGGTATCTATGGGGCCTCCATGTTTGGCCTTGATTCTTTTCTCTGGAGATATAAGCCTTATGAAACACTGGAAACTAGTATATTTATCCCAAATAAACTTCACTCTGGATGACACAAAGTATTTCGCTGGTTGACCTCAGAGTGGCACCATAAGGATTTTCCATGTTAACACATCCGCGTTTTCTTCGTTCGCAGGTCGGTCCCCAAGGAGGCTCCATCGTTGTCCAGCAACTCTAAAGCCATCACCTGGCAAGGACGCGAACCGAACGGGGCGCTCCTGGCCTTACTACGAGGAGCAAGGACACTACTAGGGGCTCCTGGCATCGCTACGAACGGAGCAAGGATGCTACCTGGAGTGGCTCATCGCAACTCTTCGCATCGAAATTCGCAACTCGAGAGGTAACCGGACCTTTCCACCGGAGCCCATGCGTTGGAGCTGCAAACATAAGTGATGGATGAACTTCCAGCCCTCTGTGTCGTTTACGTAGGATTCTGGGTCTATGTCGAAGTCATCCAGTAGAATCTAGAACCTGATCAAGCAAAACTTCCACTCTTGCACATCCAGAAGGATGCAGAAACTGAGAGAGTGCCAGAACCCATCACAAATGCTCAAACCATCCAGTCAAAATCTGGACACTCCACTCCAAGCATCACCAACCCGTTCAACCCCAACATGGTGTATCATCTGTTCGTCAACACATCGCTCTGGCCATGCCGGCTCGGCCGCTCTGCTGAGATCTCGAGCCTTGAGACAACAGGTCACCTGAGACGATCGAATCATCGGACCCATCCAGATCAGCAGGTCACCTGGATGGGAGAGGATGTCTTTCAGCACGATGTTCATGGGATTCATAGGAGTCTTGAGGATGTCTCGTACCATTCTTTTGTTCATACCATTCTTTTCACAAAGCTCGGTTGACTTCTTGAGAAATCAGGGAAAGAATGTCTTTCTTTGAAAGATCATGGTGACTGGTAGGGTTCTCCCGTCGGCCCGTCCACCATGGCATCCAATGTCCGCCCTCCCCGTGGTCCAGAGGGTGTCTTTCTTATCATGTGTTCCCATTGCCACTTGGAGTGCAAAACGTCTACAAAACACTGGTATGAATGACCACGTACTGGTTATAAATGTCATGTGCTCAGTTCGAGACTGATTGGATGTTCAAAGACTCTAAAAACATTGACAAAGTTCGAGTTTTTGAATGGACTCCCGAGGCGGGGACTAGGCATGACCAGACCTCAATCAGAAGAGGCCAGGAACACCGCATCTACATCTCTGATCATCTATGCCAGGAAAGCTGATTCTTGCAATAAATCGACTCTCTGCTGAAAGTGCGAAGAATCCTCCTATTCAGCATGCTGCTGTGGAAAGCACAGGTCCAATGCAGCCCAGTGGGCAGGGTGGTTTACATTGTCTTGAGTCTTCAGTGACATTTTCAGGCACCTTCATGACACTTCTCGACACAAAGAAAGAGTGCTTCTTGGAAGGACATCGTCCCTACAATAACCAGATTCCTGGTATTGCCACTAGATTCCTGCAAGCATGTCAACCCCATGCTCTCATCTACTTTCGCCTGCATGCTCAGCTCATGACCATCCTGGTTGGCTGCACGCCATGCATCTGGCGCATCTCCTCCAACACAGCACACAGGCACAAACCCTTACAGGGGTTCTCAAAAACTACTGAGGAAGGGAGGGAGGGAGGGAGGGAGAGAACAAAAATGCTAAAAGAAAAAATCTTTGGAATGATTAGAATTGAACAACAAATTGCTGCAAATGCTATGGGCGCTCTATCTTTACCATTGCATCCTTTTCCTATTCCAACAGCAATTTGATCATGTTCACTCATCACATACTGGAAACGATTGAGTGAGGGATAATGACTTGGATGGAGTAGCTTCGATTCAGCATCTTGTTCCTTCTTGTGAAACTGCTTCTGATATGTTTGAAGGTCCACGCTTCCGTTGAGAAGTTCACCCTGCTCCCAGTCCTTTGAGACCAGGTGGATGGCAAGGTCTAGTCGACCAGCACGAGAGAGTAACTGCACAGATTGGACCGTTCAATCGCTGCGCACCAACAGCAAGAGCTGAATCCAACCAACTTGCACACTCAGTGTCCACAAAAGATCTGGGAACAATATCATTGAGGCCTAGTAGCTGTAGCTTACCTACTTAAGCTTACTTTATATATAAGCCTACTACGGACCACCCCCCGGAGCTCTTAAGAACAAAAAGCAAGAATCAACTCATGTTCGCAGTTCTCGCCAAAGGTCAAGCTTGATCCCTCCCTGATACTCCCAACCGCGCCGGATTCCTGCACACCGGGCCTTCACCAAGATGGAGAAGGTCACGGCCGAGGGACGTACATGCTTCTGCCGCATCTCCGAGAACATCTGCAGGCCCAGCTGCAGATCACCCGCCTCCGCTGCGCCAAGCCGTCGGAGGATGGAAGAGGTCCAGAAACAAACTGAGGCAACAAATCAAATTTGTAGGTCTGGCCTCCATCTCCATCACCACCAAGAAGTGTGCGGACCATGGGGTTATCATCAGTTTGTGCAAAACTTCTTTTAAAGCAGTATAACTTTGAAACCTGACAAATTCTGTCAGTTTGTAGCTTTGTGGCGGTCATGACTCCATGGTATTCTATGAACATGCTCTGTGCTTGGCACGCCTTCACGCAACCCTCGAGGAGGGAGTTGTAGACAATTTCCTGTCCCAGCTTAGGCAAGTCCGGCGTTCCAGTCATCATGTGTTTGTCTCGTGTGCAAACACAGGAAACGCAACCAACAGCGTTAAGAAGAACCGGAAGGCTGTAGAACGGTGCAGCAATGCTTGAACAGCAAAACTATGACCTGTTTTCAATTGAAACGGCCTAAAGCTTTTCCCCATCAACCGACCACATGCTTTCCCCCCAAGTCAGCTATAGAATATGAAGCATGAATCATATGATTCCCTAGTGGGATCTTGAATTTATTCATCCCTTTCAAGGAAGCGACACCGGGGGGCCCTGCGTCGCACTCCAGCTGTCGAGCTTGTAGCTCTTCTTGAAGACGCATCGCCTGCGTTTTGCCCGGTGGTGACCCTGTGTAGCCAACAGGGTCGAACATGACACACTGGTCTGGTAAGGAAACAGATGCAACCCCTTAGGGCTCAAGCCATCTAAGCCATCTTTTTCTGTCACGGGAACTCTGGTGGTATAAACTTATAAACAGCACCGCCAACGAGGTGTGTGTTGTTCTGTTGACTCGTGATGCAGAATCCCCGGCTTGTGATGGGAGATGTTTGACCATTCTGCTTGTGAGTCTGGTCTGTTCTGAACTTTCAGCACACTCCAAGACTCTCCCAACAAAGCAAAGACTTTGGACCCTTTTTCTTTCAGTGAGAAAACACAAAGACTCCCACGGTGGACATCCAAGGCTCCAAGGGAGCATCACGTGACCGTTGGAGCATCCATTCCGACCCTCCATCCATTCGCCTTCGAGAGCTCCCCATTGCTACAGTAGCCCTTGATGAGGGTGCTGAACCTCGGACGATGGGACACCAAGTGGAGGACATGTCTCACCCAGCGAGACTGTCAGTCCGTAGTACTCTGCAAGGGACACAAGCCCTCGTTCACCGTTGTACCCATCTGCCTGAGAACTTTGAGGTACGTATAGCTCGAAACGTGCATAACCAACTAGCATTGCATCCATGGAGACGGGGAGGGAGCAAATCAATGCAATGTCAACTGATCCCGTCTCAATCCGCCGGCCCTCGGGCGCCGGCGTGTTTGATCAATGTGGCTTGTATGTAGCTTAAGTTATGTTGAATACAGTGTTGCGGAAGCAAACTCAGGTTGCTGAGGTAACCTTTCGTGATCAACTGCTATTCGAGCTGCCAGTTCCCATCCTCCTCTCGCGTATGCCATGCGTGTGCTAAGCGCCCACACGTAATGAGGTCTGGGCGGACATTGGTTGCCGTCATCTCCTGCAAGACCTGCTTGACCCGCCCCGTGCGTTAAGCTTGAGAAGCTTGGGCCCCACTTGGTCCATTGATCTTCCTCAATGATGAATCCTGTTGAGCTGGATGTGTTGCCTTGTAAAACCAGCCTGGTGTTGGGGCCTGAATTGGTCATTTGTGGAAAAAAATGTAAACTACTTCCTTCACATGTGTTTTGGAATAGGGAGACCCTCCAAAAACCTCTGGGAAAATCAAAGACAAATGAGTCGTCCATTGGTTGGGAGGTCCCTCTATTGAAATACCAAATGGTCGCGGCCGTCCCGCCATTCTTCGGCCTCGGCAGCCCCTTGCAGATCACACGCGCGCACACAGGCATCAATGAGGCTGTTGAAGACCACCACATTGCACCTGTTGAAGACCACGCAGGTCACCCAAAATACCAAGAACCTCCCACCTTCAGACAAAGACTTTTGCATTGCAAGAATCAGTGAGTCTCAGTCGCGGCCAAACAATGACCCAGCTCACTTCTCTTTGGAACTGTCCTATTCCAGCTCCTGCAAAAGCTCTCATCTTAGTGCCCAGCGGGACACGCTCCGATCGCATCTCTCGGTAGAGGTTCTTCGCCGCCAAGGGATCTTTGGATTTCGCAAAGCCCTCGGACAACGGAGACTCTGAGGCAACTCTAGAATGCCACTTAGGCAGGCTGCTGGGAAAAGCGTTCGGCCATCGCGGACTCTGTTGTTTTCATCCCAGCAGGCAGGAAGCGGGTTGTCAGTTGTCATGAAGATTTCGAATCATTTCTGTCCAGCGTTGCTCAAACCTTTTGTAGGAGTCACTTGCTTTTGAAGCTTACTGTCTGGGCGCATCAAACTCCACACATCCTTTTGCAACCGCTCATTCACCAATGGCGCCTTGATTAGGGTTGCGTAGAGGATGGTATTGCGATGAAGGCCACGTTGCTTCATGATGGCAAAGATCTGCAAGGCCTGGGGAGCATGATATCTCCAAGTCTCAGACGCGGCTGCAGGACCTGTTGCGAAGGCCTTTCTTGTCATCTCTAGTCCAGTGCCCTTTCTTCAAGACAAAGTCTCCGTTAGAATCAGAGAAAAGACTGAAAGACTGACTTGAGCAATCTTGTTTATTCTAGCCCCCTTTGAAACTGTTCCACCATTGGCCTTTTCAAGATGTCCACACTTCACACAGGCATCCAACATGCAGCCGTAGGTGACCTCGCTCCAGTGAAAGCCGTGCTTTCAGACCCATTCTTACATGTCACTTGGTTGTGAAGGGATGTTTGCCACATGTGACCCTCATTCACACCCAAGGCCAGTTGGGCCATGTGAGAAACGATTGATGGCAGCTAAGACCACGCTTCTCCAATTAAAGATACACAATATTAGTATTAGTATGTATTTCAAGCTCTCAACTGTTTCAAGGCTGGTTTCGGTGGTGTAGATACTCTGCCTAGTGGTGGCGGCTAGGCTCCACACTGCGTTGGCTTCTAGACCTTCGTCCTGCATCTCTTCCCAGGCCTGGCACTGTCGGTAAGATCTTTTGTCTTTCAGTCCCCCGCCAACAACAAATGAAGTGTTTGGATCTGGTGTCTTGATCCCAAAAGGATGTGTCCCTTTTTGCTTGTTGATTTGCAAAATCCCGCGTCTCACTAAGCAGAGGGCACCCAACCCAAAACGCTCTCTAACTTCTGACTCTTTCACCCGTGCAAGTGCAAGTGGTGCGAGTGGTGAATCGAGACCTGATCCGGGGAAGCTCCAAGACAGGGTTTTGGAATCACGAATCGCGAATACGCGCTCAGGGTCAGGGGTCTCAACGGTTAGAGTCACAGACGACGAATACAGCGATACCGATAACGAATGACGAATCGTAAAATGAATCGCAAATTTGCTCGGCTAGGTAACGAATCAGGAATCACGAGTCACGAAATGAATCGCGAATCAAGAATCATGAAATACGCAAAGAATCACAAATCACGTGGCTGAGTAATGAATCACGAATCACTAAACAAATAACAAATCACAAATCACCTATATATATATATATACAAATTAAATAACGAATTACGCGGCTGCGTAACGAATCACAAATCACTAAACGAATCACGAATCACGTGGCTGAGTAACGAATAAAGAATCACAAAATGAATCACGAATCAGTAAACGAATCACGAATCACGCGGCTGGACAACGACTTCAGGATCACCACTCGGTGAATCAAATTGGGAAAGCTGGGTGCTTCTCACTCTTTCAACGCATACCGTCTCACACATGATCTAGCCATGAATGCCTGCAAGACTCTGTCAATGTTGCCAGCGCGTCCGTATGCCTGCATTTCGAGCCAACCAGAGTGCCAATGTACGGAAGGCCAAGAAACTTCAAACATGCAGAAAGTTACCGGATAATATACAAAAAAGTAAAAAGTATACTAGCAGTGTCGAAGTTCTGTGGGTTTGAAGAGCACTAGTTACTAGGGGCAAGTTATCCAAATTGAAATTTCAAGGGTGAATTAAAGTCCTTTGCCAACACTTCATCATGGCCTTGACGATGGTGCCGTAAGTGACAGCAGAGCCCCTGATGCCATACTCCCGCATTCGGTCAAGTGTGGCCTGGAAAAAAAGGATACGGAGGCCAATTTCTCACGACCATGCATGCGGCCACTCATGCAAGCAAAAGAACCACTCAAATCTGCTTTTGGTGGATTCTTTGATGTCCCTCGCAAACGATTGGGGTCGGGTGTCGCCGCTCAAACTCTCCCACGCATAGCGATGCTGGACAAACTCTTACATCACCTCTTTGAACGATGTGTAACAAGGAATCTTAGTCTGTAGCAAGAAGCTACTAGGTGGAGGCCATCGCTATTGGGTTGGAGGCCATTACTACTAGGAACAAGGACGCTACTAACTTAGTTACTTTGTTGTTGTTGGATTCCTTGAAAAGGAAGTTGTGTCCATCAAGGCGTAGCAACTGCTTCCCACCTCTAGCCGTGGCATGTCCCCAAGCTTGCAGAACACATCCAGCAGGGAGTTGACCAGGACCTGCCCGACTTTGGTGTTTTCCATGCAACGCACGGTGCACCTTTCAAGCAACGCACGGTAGACTTGCCAAGGTGTGGGAACAGCACTCAACAGCTCATTTGCTTGGGAACCCTTTCACCAACAAACTCCCATGTCCTCCTCTTGCACATCAAAATGGGAAAATCTCAAAAAGCTGTGTGTCGCAACACATGAGGCACCATCCAAAAAGGGTTGAAACCATGGGCCTCATCGAAAAGGGTCTCATAGGAGCTTTCTTTGCATGTTTTTTCTTTCTACTAGGGTGGAGGCCATCGCTATTGGGTTGGAAGCCATCGCTATTCGGTTGGAGGCCATCGCCCTTGTCCACAAAACTCTCAGAAACGACCATGTTGGACCTCATCCACATCTTCAGGCTGCATCTTTAAGAAGTGCTCCACCATGGCCACTCCGCGGGGCACTCGCCTACGCATCGCGGACTTGCGACTGTTTCTTCATGTTCAGAAGGGAAGGAGGCCAAGGTGAAAGGCATAATTGCCAGCGAAAGGACTGAAAGACCATCACTTCAAGACATGGAAAGAATGGCTACACTCTGAGAATCAGTACTTTGTCCTTTAGGATCAATCGAAATCCTTCTCACGTTGCAAGCATCGTCGTCATCAATTGTTGATAAATGTTCAACAAGAGTGTTCAATGTGAACATCACATTCCGCCGAAAAGTAAAAAGCAACAAGTAAGTGGAGCACTGCAATTCAAGCTAGTCCCACTAGGTAGCCATCACTTCGTCTCTTCCCTCCACGCAATCCACTGTGGCCTCTTGTCAGAGATTCGGTCAGAGAGCTGCTTGGTCAGAATGGAGACTGTATACCTAAGAACCATCATCTCTTATTTAATCAATGCTGCGGCGTAAAAAAGGACAAACAAATCCAAAATCTCAGCCACGGCTGGGAGTCTACCAAAGAATAATCGTCTCACTCAAAGTGACACGAAAGAGTGGCCCCGCAGAAGTCACTGCCGAGGCACTTGTCAGCCTTGAGGTTTTGCTTCTGCATCTCCTCAACGGTTGAAGTCTGAAGAGTCTGAAGTAGCGTCCGATCGCTCCTAGTAGTAAGAATGCCCCTAGTAGCGATGCCAGGAGCCCCTAGTAGCGTCCTTGCTCCTAGTAGTAAGGCCAGGAGCCCTAAGTAGCTTCTTGTTCCTAGTAGCACAAAGACTTTCTGTGGCCTTTGGCCCGCCCTTGCCCTTGCCCTCAATTAAGTAGGCGCCTACTGAATGAAGTAGGGGATCTGGACGCAGGATAGCGAAGACACTTCTTCAAGGAAGCTCCCCCCTGCCCTCCACTAATGATTTGGTTCCTAGAGGTCCTAGATTTATAGGGAAACTTAATGAGACTTGTATTTGAATTGGCCAAAAACAGCTTTTTCTTAAGGGTCGTGGGATGAAGAGGCTGCATCAATTTGTCCCACAAACTATAACGGTGACCTCTACCGGACAAACAAGAAGCTACTAGGGGCTCCTGGCCTTACTACTAGGAGCAAGGACGCTACTAGGGGCTCCTGGCATCGCTACGAACGGAACGATCGGACGCTACTAGACATCGGCTGGACGCCTCGAGGATGTCCCAAGCTTCATCCATGTGAGATCCAGATCGTGCAGCAGTGTCCATGAGCAAATTCAATGAAGCCTCACGGTCCGTCACGGTCCCGAGTGCGGCCGGAGGGCCAAAAGACATTGAATGAGCTACTTCAAAGAATTTGCCTACATTAAACTGCCTCAACTGAATCAGGGTTCATTAGAGTCCACTCCATTGTGCTCATCTCGGACCTGACCCACCCTTCATGAGCTTTCCTCTCCACTTTAACAGATGTGGAAGAAGGAAAAACCCTCCAAGTAGAAGCTTTTTCTGCTTCTTGTTTTACAGTCTGGGACAATCGGTACTGGCCGCCCTGGGCAAAGGCCGCTGTGGCTTTCCGGCCTCGTTGGGCGCCACACCGAAGCGGAGCATCTCTGTCCGGAGCCACTGAGCCTGACCAAGAAAGAACGAGTGACTTGCATGACAATCAACAACCAGTGAGATCTACCGGTCGTAAAGAATCTTCGGGTGTCGTTTCTAGTTGCAAACAATTAATCTAACTTGTAGCTGCCAAGTGCTGCCAGTTAGACAGTTGTCCAGTGCAGGAAGGAAAGTTCATCGTGTTCCCCCTCTTAATCTGCTCATGGCACGATGAATCTTGGCCCAGCCATGACCTTGGCTGGCAACGTCTAACTGGGAATTGCGCCTCTCGTTGTCCTGGATATATATATATATATCCCTCTAGTAGCAGGCATATGAATGTCAATTCTTTGACAAGAAAGCGGCACAACCACCGAACCTCCTCAAAGCCATTCCGAGACAGAAGCCCACGCAGCAGTGCCTCATCACTGGCCAGGCACAAATATGTACAGAAGTGAATCTCCAGGCCGTGGTAAAGTAAGAAAGAAGCATCTAGGTCTCCAAAACCTCCAAGTCATTGAAACAATGTTAGCAATCAATGAAACATAACTTCAGAACCATCTCTCTGTTCAATTCCAAATGCTTTCAGGACCTTCCCAAATCCACCCATCCGAAACTTCCAGCTGAGCAAAGGCACATTGAAAGCTGCCGAGCTCACCAGCCGGGCCTTCGTTGAACGCGGTCACCGCGTGGAATGCTTTCTGGTTGAGGCTACATAATACGTGTGGTCATTTTTTGTGTTCTTTGTTTGGTAGAGTCTTTTCTCATATGGACGAAAAAAAAATAGATCCACTCATCCTCGGAGTCTTTCAAAATCCACAGCGCAAATACAACGAACCAGTCACCTGTCCCACAAAGCGGCACCAAATGGCCGTGAACTAGGAGGAGGAGGGATGGCTAAAGTATGGTCACAGTGAGCTACAGGGTTGACGGGGTAGCCTTGCAAGTTTAATCAAAATCATATCACAAACGAGTGACCACGGTCATCTTGGTTTATTCATTGTAAAGGGTGCAGTAGCCTCAGAGCTTGCTTTGAGCTCATCCAGGAAGCCCAGCGCCTGCAAAATCACTGGAGAGGAGAAGCTGAGAAGAAACAACGAGAGGTCCACTTTAAACCACAATCTTGAAATTGTGTGCAAAAGCAACCATTACATTTCTTGGGATATCATATCATCAAACGTACCGGTGGGCTTGTGGCACCCTTTCCTACAAAACTGGCGAAATATATGCAACGTGCTGAGGGTCCATGGATGAGCCGCAAAGTACGCACCTCATCCAAGGTCAACAAGAAATTGCCGGGAAGCTTGAATTGAAAAGGTGCCCAGGACGGCGGGTGAACCATTGCACCCTACATTCACTTGACCAAACATCTACGGAAGAGGCAATTCGCTTGCCAAAGATACTCGTAGAGTCTTTACCCTGCCTGCGCAACTTGGTTGGCAGTGGCACAGGATTCCAGGAAGTAGTGCCTTAGGATCTTAGGGTGTTGCTCTAAAGTCTTCTAAGCCGATTCCAACACAGATCTTCGCAACATCGATCAAAAGGTGGACCCCCGCCTCCGTCAATGCGGTTGTTAAAAACAGATCTGAACACTGTTGTGACTAGTTAGTGCCTATAGGTCTCCCTTTCAATCGTCACAAGCATCACGTTGCCAAGACACAGCATCGCTCGCATTCCACCGAAGCCCTGCCAGTCACATGCAAGTGGTATCAGTTGCGAGGCGTCAAATGTGGGTTCTTTTGGCAGCATTCGCAAGCACCAAGAGATCCAAGAGAGGTTAGAGGCCATCGCTTCTAGGTTGGAGGCCATCGCTTAGAGATCCAAGAGAGATCCTCCAAGCTCCCCAGCACATCTCACTGCCGTCAAACTCTGCCTTGCCTCCTTTGACCTTCGCATCCCCGCTGTGTTCCGGATCTCAGAATCAAAGGTCTGACTCAAAGGCTGCGAGCACTGTCACAGTGCTGAAGAACAAGTTCTCTTAGTACCAAGGGTGCTTTGCATTCCAGTTTGCACACTGAAAACATCGAATGTAATTCAGTGTCCATGTGCTACGCTGGTTTACATACAAGCTTTCTCTGACCCAACAATTTTGGCCCAAGGCCCTGCGAAATGCTTCTTGAGCATGGTCCATCCGACCATCCTGCTTCGGATGACGGCCAATTGTCTGAGCCAAAGCAAGTCACCTAGACTCAGACCTTGATTCATGCTCATATGCAAATGCTATCAAGTGCTACTGGACTCATAAACCCGGTGACATTTGCAAAACTCCCTCTGCTCTGGTCTTTATATAGATCCACTGACATGCTGCAGTAGAGAAGAGTCATGCCCTAAGAAGTGTGATGTGCTTTGTGTCTGTGTCGATCGACCGGCTGTACCAGAAGTGAAATCTGCTCAATCCATCGAAGCAAGATGGCTTCATGATTTGTTTTGGTTTGAACATGACGTCAAATTATATTTGCCTTTGTCTTTATGCTTGCCTTTAATTTGCTCTGGCTTTGACATCAAACTCTAAAAATATTCGATTGGCCATCTCCACATGACATTATATAGTTCAGTGCCCGCTTGGGAATTGAATCAAGACGGTGACCACCACTGACCAAGCTACTAACTTGTTCACGGCCACTGCTCGACGACGCTTGTTGCGGCAGGTGACCGCCACTAAGCGACTGTTCGCTGAAGAAAGAAACCGCAGTCCAGATTGAACTCCAAAATGAACCCCCATGAGTCGTATTTCTCCAAGTCAGTCTCTAACACCAGAGTCTTTATGCTCAAAAGAAGTTCTAGAGGGCTCAAACTTTGACATGGCCCAGCTTTTCTCCCAACCACTGAGCTTCTTCCTGCTTCGTTCCATTGGTACTCAGGGGCTACCTAGCTAGGGGTCCCTAGCTCGGTTTCCAGTGACGTTGGGCCTTCCCTGTGTCATCCTGCATATGCTTTTTTGACTTGTGACGACCGGTCAAACTGGTTGTGGGTTAGGGCTAGCGGCAGCTAGCCCCACCTCATCCACCAACAATCATGCACAAGGATCGAAGTCAAACCAACTTAACAACCCCTCCAATCACGTCCT
>CAXAMN010026628.1:0-61831 GCA_963970005.1 Durusdinium trenchii
TTGTACTACAAAGTCGCCAGTGCTCGCCTGCATTTCGCGCGCTCGACGCGCACGATCTCCGCAGAGGCTTGCGTGGGCACCGGACAAATCGCACTCTCGCCTGCATTTCGCGCACTCGACACGCACGATCTCCGCAGAGGGTTGCGCGCGCATGGGACAAATCGCACTCTCGCCTGCATTTCGCACACTCGACACGCACGATCTCCGCAGAGGGTTGCGCGTCAAGTCTCCAAAACGAGCGTTTCGCACGAGACTTCATCAAAAACTCACACGTCAAAGTCTGCAAAACGAACGTTTCGTACGAAACTTCCTCCAAAAGTCAAGCGGAAACACCCATCACGCAGCCCTGCCAAGCAGTTTCGCGGCGTTTCGCGAATCCAGCCCCTCCAAACAACATCCACTCACACGCCAATCCCAATGGGACAACGACATTCACCTCTACCACAACTCAAAACCTCACGATTCCCTGCGCCTGCCACGAAAATCACACTTCCACACCTCAAAGCACGCACAAAGTCCTGCGCCTGCCACGAAAAGTGACAATATCATCTCATGTGAGCTTCAACAAAATTTGCACCACACCACACGTTTGGAATGATTTCGGCCCGTTCTGAACACACTCCCATCCACCAAAATCGCCATTTCAGCTGAGACTTGTCACGAAAACCGAGCTTCGATACCACACCCTAAAACGCAAATCCCAATGGCACGGCCACATCCAACACCCCAAAAATACGACTCTCCAAACGCTAATCCCAATGGAACTGCGCAGCAATCTGCCGATCTCATAAAACGCTGCGCCTAGGCAGCGAAACGCATCACGTTTCTCGCGCGACATGTTCTGGTCCTGCAGGTCACAATAGAATAGCGGCGCAAACTAACACGTAACACGTCCATGCAAAATCATTTGCAAAAACTTCCCCCAATAACAGCAAATTTAAGACGCGACGACGACGAGAGACGACACAACCCATGCAAACACAGCTCCAACCCCCAGATCCCCAACTATAAACGGAAACCCTTCGCTACGCATTCGGGAAAAAAAATATTAATCAATATAAATTAAACAATATGAATACTAATATATATATATATATTATAAAGATATCGATTTTAGAATTTCTTTATTTATATTCAATAGATATTCAATATAGTACCTACCGACAAATCATTTTTTTATTTCGACGGCTTTAGACAAATTTCATTTATGTTATATCATTAAAATATGAATTACATAAAACAATAATACATAATGACAAAAAAATAATCATATATATATATATTAATAGTAATGATAATAGTATTAAATATATAGTATATAATTTTGTTGAATAATCTGCGGTAATTTATGATAATATATCCAAGATATGATTATAATTTGAATTATCTATTTATAATTTTAAATCACTTTGGTTGTGTGAGTGTAACGGAGCTCCAAGACCAGCAAAGGGCCGAAGGTGTGCCCGGCCACGGCGAGGGCCCAAACCTCAACTGAGGTGGAAGGCCTTCAGAGCTAGTCGCTCACAGCAGCGCAATTGTAAATCAATTCTATTTCAGGATGCACCCGATGTTCCAGCAATTGCAATTTGATGGGGCAAGAATCACATCTTGGAGGAACCCATTCCGCACTTTGATTGTAGAGATTCTGGAGGCCTGGAACATCCTGGAACTGAGCCAAGGGCACTTTCTTCCACGACGTTGCGAACATCTGCAGCCTAAGCACCACGAGTGGCGAAACTCATTCGAACCCTCCCACAAGCTAAAATTCATACCAACGTGACGACGTGCCAAGGCCCAAGCTGGGTCCAGGGGAATGTCGAGGGGCATGACAATTTCCACCTGCGACCTCAAAGGCTTCAGGGTCAAATCAAAGAATGCAATTGTTGATTCAATCTGAACACGAGCTCTCATCATGGCTTGGCAGGTTTGATGCCCACACCTCCCATCTCTGCACTTTCGTGGCTGGGGCTTCCTGAGCTTGGTTTGAAGGCTCTTTACCTGAGGAAAGGGCCCAGGATTTACCTGAGTGTATGGGCACGGCGGGCAAAACTACTGGCATATGCTGCAGGTGTCGACGGGCCACTCAGAACTCTTTACATGCCCATGATAGGGCCTCAAGATTTCTCAAAATGCAAGCCACTAAAGATTCCATTCATTGTGTATGGCATGGTGTCCAAAGCCTGTCCTTCCTCATTGTCCACGCTTATCACGCCAGAACGGGTTCGATGTCCGACAGCAGCCGCCGATTTAAAATGTTTGTCGCAAGGAGGCTCAAGTCCCCATTAGATTATTTATCAGCACAATGTGCGATTTCCTCTGCCACTGAGTGCCCCACAAAACCAAATACATTCTGTCCGTAATATTTCCACCATCAGCTTCACCCAAAAGGACACATACAAAAAAACCACACGAATGTGTTGCTCTTCACAGTTCTTCATGCTCCTCTTCACATTCAAGTTCATGTTACCCCATCTTGAACCGAGTCGAGACGGCTGAACTGCACCCAGGTTGCTGGGTCCACCTCCAGGGATTCGACGCCAAAGGAACGGCCGCTCACCAGCTGAATCTGGGTCTCGTTGGGCCAGGGATCTTGACCCGGATTCCTGGGAGGATCAAGTCTCGTTCCCCCCAAAAAAGGGCAGGATCGCAAGTGAGAGATTGAGTTATATATGTTATATAGACTGATGGCGTTTTTCCGCCTGGAATGGAGACATGAGGTGAGGGAAGGCAAGGCAAGAGTTGAGCGTGTTTCGCTTCAACAATGAAGAAACACGCGTGCGCAAGTCTGATATTTGAATCAGCTCTCTTTTTTTTACTTGACCGCGGCCTGTCATGTGACCGAATCTATTCTGCATTGTGATGCATATTTGTGCGATTTACGTCACCAGTTCTCTTCCTCAAAGAGTCGCTACCAAAGGCTCATGATTTTCTCTTAACATCTCCGAGGCGGGAACTCAGCCTTTTCCCAAGGCTTTTGTGATCAAACTGCCTGCGAAAGAGTGACCCAAGCACACGTCGTGCTTTGTCGAAGAGACTCCTGTCTGCCATAAGTTTGCTCATTGCTTCAGCAACCATCTGGATGTCCTTGCTAGATGGCTGAGAGGCATCAACTTGGTCAAGGTCTTGTGGAATCTGCAGAAACTGCAGCTCCTCGGGAATCAAGGACATGAAGTCAGAAGTGCTACTTGATGATGCTCCAATCACCGGCTTTCCCAGCATCAGCATCTGCAATAAAGCCAGCCCAGAACTAGCAGATGTGTGCAGTGACACAAAGACATCCACTGAGGCCATCAAACTGCATAGCTCTTGCCGGCTCAGGGCATCGGTCATCAGCAAAGCATTGTTTGTTCGATTCACCTCCCGTTCCAGCTGCTGGAATTCCGTTACATCCCCTTCAGGCCGCACACACTTCATCACCAGAAGAACGTTGGAAGAGCCTGAATCAGCCTGAAACGCCCGAAAGGCAGCTAGCACCGCCAAGGGGTTTCGAAGCTGATGAGCGCTGTTGAACATCACCAGGAACACAAGAGTGCCTTCTGGAATTTTGAAACGCCCCCTAGCCTTGGCATATATCGACAAATCTATATCTATGCCCAAGGGCATTGTCACGACTGGTGTTCCAGCATTCGCTGGTGAGTTCCGGATGGACATTGTGACGAAGTCTGATGCCGTCCAAATTTCATCGAAGTGATTCATGTGTTGCAGCCAGTCACTGGGAAAAACATCCAGTTCCTCAGCCCAGTATGCGATGTTGCGGTGTTTCTTCCATTCCCTGCTTGGATACGACTTGACGATGGCATCTGTATCCCCGGCGCTGGCCACAAACAGGTTGACATCATATGTCGGAATGCCTTGCTTGGCGCCAACAAAGTCAGTTGTCTTCACACATTCACACGCCCGTTTAGCAACACGTGGCATATGGTCTCCAATGAAGACATGTGCACGCAGTATGCCTGACATAAACTAACACACACCCACGAAAGGCTGCCAGTCCAAACCAACCAAAGCTACCGTAAACAAAGCAACAGGAACAAAACTAAAGCACAAACGCAGAAGTCAAGCGAGTTTCAATTGATCCCAAGTGCAAACATGGAAGTCCTACAGGAGAATGGTGGACGATCAAAAGGGAATCACCTGATCCCACAAAGCACAAAAACATTGTTATTGTTGTCAAGGAGTTGGAGGTGAGATTGATTCCTGACCTTATCTTCTCAAGTCAAACTTGAACAGGGCAGCGTGCTGCTATCTCTGTGTATGTTGTGAAATCAACTCCAATGCCTTTGTGAACAGCCAACGCCTCCCACGTCTTCTATTATAACTCCCAAAAGCGCCGCCTTTGGCTGTTCATGCTGTCAGGATCACCTGCCTCTCCTTTCTCAAGGCTCCCTGTAGTGGAAACGAGGGTGAAACTCTTTTGTAAGGTTTATGTGTGTGAGTGTGTGCGTGCCTAATTATGTATCCGTATGCAAATATATATATATATATTTATAGTTTTAAATTACAGTACATTACACCTCTGCAGCACTGCATGTATGTCTGTGTGGGGGCCACGCTAAAAATATGTATATATAAATATATGTTCAACTATATTATATAATTCAACTACATACAGAAGACAACAACACCCTATGAACCAACAAAACTACCCCTCTCCGCAAACAGAAAACCCACACACACATCATCCACACACCCGAAACAACACAACTCGTGCTTCAGCCCTAGGCACGTGTGGTTTTCACTGTCGTCTTCCGCTCCCTAGGACCTGGCAACAGCACTGCCGCTGTAGGCAGATCTGCAGACTCCATGGCCACCAGGACAGCATGGCCCACGTCGGCGAGGACACTGTCGGTGGTGAGGGCGCAGTAGACGTTCACACCCATAGGCAAACCTTGGAAAGTGAACTTATCGAACTCATCCCAGAAAATCTTAGGGCAGGAGGAAGTGTCGAGGACATATAGGACATGTAAAAAATAGCTGGGGCCATGGATTCCGGACTGTTGACAACACCGCAGCTGGTGGATTGATAGGGCCTGCGTGGGTGTTATGGGGTTGAATTTGGGACGTCGGGTACGATCATCAACAGTACGATCATGTACGATCCAATTGCCAAGAAGCCCTTGAACTTCTTCTTTCTCCGTTTGCGCTCGGCCTCCACGAACTGGGTCGTGAGCACGCCGTGGACCCGAAACCAGGCCTGGTAGCTCTCCCAGTGACGGTCCAAGGGATCGGGGAAGGCCGCCATCAGATCTGGCCTGGCTCGGTGGAATTGCCAGGCGATCTCGGGGACCCAGTACGGAGCACTGGCCTCCACCGTCAAGTGATGGACGCCCTGCAACATCCAAGATAGAAGAGAGACCTTGGGAGTGACATCTACACTGAAGGGGTCCTCAAAGGCCACGACTTCGTGGAATAAGCGCGAAGCCTCCTGGCCAGCATTGACGGGGTCTAAGATCTCGGCAAAGTAGGTGCGAACGACGTATGGAATGGGCGTTCCGTCCTTGAACATGCCAAATCCATATGGCACATGGCGCCAGCGCATAGCATCTTCAGCCTTCAACATCTCAAGGTACTTCTCGAAGATAGGGCGTAGGTTTGGGAATTGCACCATCTTGAACCGGTTCTGGTGCCTCGAGATGGTTTCAATGTCATAGTCAAGAAGGCTGGACATGCCAGAAAAATGCATAAAAACCGCTGGCTCAGAGTCATACATCACCCGTCCGTTCTCCATGTAAAGGTGGGCACCCCGGTAGTGCAAATTCCAGTAGGCAATGTTGTAGCGTGGATCTCGCAGAATGAAATACTCCTCCTGCGGGTAGTAGGACACAATCAAATCCGCCCAGTTCTGGTCAAAATGCATCCCTTTGCTGGGCTCGGCATATCCATAGAGGCGAAGGCGTTGCCCCCACCAGTCAAAGAACTTGAAGGCACTTTTGCTGCGGCTTGCAGCTACAAAACCGAAGTTGAATTGCCCGGCCAACATGATCTGACGCTCATCTTGACGCAAACCATCAAGGGGGATCTCTTCGGTAATGTGTGGAGTGATTACAAGGCTGTACTTCTCCAACGCGCTCACAATCTGCGTCAGGGGTTGCATGATCCATATGTCATTGTCAAAGTACAATACTTTGCTCGCATTGTAGCGATCAAAGATATACTTGAAGGCGGGAGGTTTGATGGCTGTATTGAAACAGGTCATGTCATAGCGAAAGGCAAGCTCCATAAAACTGAAATTCATGTAGGGCTGGAGCTGCTCCACCAAAACCAGTTGCCACTTCTTGGGGAAGTCATCCAGAATCTGGCCCGGCAGGGTGGGATCTCCACCCGTCGTCCACACATAGCGATTGTCTGCCACAACCCAAATAAAGCAATCGATGTCTGGATTGAGGGCTTCGGCCCGATCCAGGAAGGACTTCACGAAACCATAGTTGTTGAAGGCAGAGATGGTAAAGAGACAGGTCTTTGTCCATGACACCTCGGCCACGGCCGGAGAGTTCTGAAGGGGCCTGGGTCTGTCGGCCTGCTGCTCTTGTGGAGGCTGAGGGGAGGCAGATGAAGTAGGTCTGGCTTGAGGGTCTCTCTCCAAGCAGTTCCGCTGTATCATAATCATTGAGGTAGACAGCAGTGCGAGAGTCAATATGGTCGCTTTGGAGCATCTTTCCAGCATGGTCGGCAATCTTTGTGCGCGACGCAGCGAGCTCACTGAGGAGTTATTGCGTTGACGGGGGCAAATCAGGACTTTGTAAATCCGGGCTGTGCTTTGAACATCTTCCAGCCACACTTGTGGGATTAAGATGGTTTAGGTATGCAAGTAAAGGACTTTCGCACCCTCTTGCCAGGTCTGCTATTGAACCATCTAGGCCGCGAAACTCCTGTTACACGACACTGAAGGCTTTTGTCATGACAACTCCAACTCATGTCATGCTTACATTGCTAACAGCTTTTCATAGCAACTTACAAGGTCAAGGATACCTGAGTCCAAGCATTAGGACCACATGTTCTCAAACCAACTGTGCACAAGCTTGGGCTCAGACTCCAATGACACGAAGACTTCCAGGTGCCCCACATCCCCAGCTTGGCTGGGGGCCACCCAAAGGCTTCCAAGCCTGTAGGCCTTGCAAAAGGACTCACTGCCCACTGCCGACTCATAGGAAAACAATAGGAACACACATATACACACATGAAAACATCAACATCCAGCGGCTACCCCATCTCCACTTCGTCAGTTGACGGCGCATCCGGCGCATCGCGGCCACAGGATGCCACGGGCGCCCTTCGTGTCTCTAACTCACTCCTCTCACTTGGACTAGGGGTGGACCGACTTACAGATGCAAATGCATGAAAGGCCTTGTTTTCAACTTGCTTCACCACTGATCATTCCCATAAGTTGTGTATGCTGGTCGTTGAGCCCTTCTGGATGCTGTTGCCGTCTGGCGCACCTCGGTCATGCTGGTTCCACGGAGGTCGGCAGACCATTCCTTGCACATGGAAGCAAAACTAGCGCTCTCATAGCGCCCGAGGGTCTGTTTCTTCTAACCTCCTCCAACTCATGGGAACAAAAGTATGCCCTGACCACCAATCGCAACCGGCTGGACAAAAAGAAACGGAACAAAGGATGACTATGGACCATAGATGAGGTGCACAAACCCGCCACTCAGGCCTCTGTCACGTCACCAGCTTGGGTGGCATCTTGGTTCAAAGCCTGGAGAGCAAACACACGCCGATCTAGACAAAGGCGCATCAAGGCACTCCTAGGAGAAAAGGCAACATCCCGCGGCAGGATAGCTACAATGTAGCCCACCCACCAAAATCACTCTAGGATGGTCTAGGCCAGAAAAGGCTGGGAAGCCGAATGCTTAAGGTGGCAACTTCATGTGATCTCCGCTGCCCGGGGCAGCGCCTGACACCCAAGACCTCCAGTGCCTCGTGGTGCAGCTGCAGCCGGACGTGATGGACATGAGCCCTGGCCGACTGAAGAATATCGGAGGCCTGGCCGTTTCAGCAGCAATCCGGGCACCGCAGCAAAAGGATACCGAATGTTCGGCCACATGTTTGAGCGTGCTTTTCTTTGGTGGCACGGTCTTTGGTAAAAGCACCGCCTGTGAACAACTAGCAATGGCAAACTAAACGCCACGCAACAATAGTTCATGATGTCTTCAAAGTGCCAAAAATGCCTCTGGAGTGCAATGATGTTTTATTGTTCTTTTCGAGTGCCAAAAAGCCCAGCCCCGGATTGACATCCAGCGCGCCCCTTCCAGAAAGAACACGAGCCATACCCCTTTCAATTGGCCTGTTCCAGGAGTCCGGAGCCATGGCTTTCGATCCAGTCAATCTCTAAGAGGAGCAAAACGCCGAAGACATGTCCATCTAAGCCTTGGTGCTGGGCCCACTTGGAAAGCCGCGGGAGCTAATTCGGTGATTCAGTGCTTCTTCGGTCGATGGGGTTTGGGAATCGGCCCTCGTTGCGGATTAGGATCGGAGATTCCCGGCGGAAAAGAAAAGGGGCGACAAAGAGCACGGAGGAGCCTTCCTCATTCGTATGAGACAAACATAATATGCACTGGGTGTAATTATCCTATTACCAGTGCCAGCAACAGGCCTTCTTCCAAAATAGTGATAACTGTTTACCGACTGTTGCAGGTAATAGGACAGACCCAACAATCCCAACATATGCAAATAAGCCAGCTTGGAAACGACCTTGAAGCAAGCCTTGCGGACGCTGCCTGGGCTTCCTGTCGGGGGGTTCTAATAAGGACTTGTCACCTGGCATGACGAGTGATTCATGCCCGGCTAGTAAACGAGCATGAGCATGCATACGGTGTCACATGAACGCACTACCCAGGGTATATAGGACATATGTGAAAGCTTGCAAGAATGGCGATATGCAAGCATCGAATCATATCGAATCGACATAGTGCGTAAACCAGAAACAGGGGCGCACACCAAGGGCGCACAAATGAGATGCACTCACTGAGCAAATCCAGGAGACTGAGTGCCCAAATGCATGTCGGTGAGTCGGCCTGAGACAAGACAACAAACAATGAATTGGAACGACCTGGATTGCTCATAAAACACGCATTTTGTGCTCAAAAGCTAAGAGGCTGCAGCCTCAAGCGACCCATTTGTAGATAATTACTAAGTTTCCGAGATCCCTGATAATTTTGGGGGCATAGCATACACTGCATCCGAAAAGGTAGGCCTGTTTGGTCCGTGGCACTTTCAAGTGCAAGGACACCTGCTGCTCCATTCCAGGCTCTATCACCTTTCAGCATTGACAAGTGCAAACAAGCCAACAGTCAGCAACTACAAGAAACCAGCATGCGCCATTCCTGCTTGCATACCGTGAGCAATCTTCAATGGAATCAGCCCCCCGGGTCTCATGTGGTTTTTCTCACAGCTGCCCTGAAGAAAGCCATCAAGTGCAAGCAAGGAGCCCTGCCAAGCAGTAAGGTGTTGACCCCCATATCCGAGCCGTGAGCGATTTGCAAGGCTGTTCTGGCAGGCCTTTGTTGAAATTCTGGAGACTTCACTCCATCCATGGGTTTAGTAACAAGGCATTACTACTAGTAGCAAGAACCTACTATACTACTGTCTAATGACTTAGGCCAACGTGACGCAAGTGACATACCAATCTGGCTACCCCCAGGGCTAAGTCATGTGCCCTGACATATCGAGCAAAAAAAATGTCTGGGTTGGGAAACCTGGTGTCATAGGACCTGTGGACACCTCCTCGACAAAAAATGTAAAAAACAGCTAAATAATGCTAGATACCACTGCCTGGTACCCTGGTGACACAGTGGTGACATAGGGTGCGACTATGTGTTGCTTCCTTGAATACCTCATACATATTTCTATGAATATCATGGTTGTGGCCTGATGACATAGGCCTTAAGAGGAAATGCCAATGTTGGATCAATCCTGATGACATAGGCTTTTGGAATTGGCGTGTATGTCCGACAAGTCCTAAGTTACTAGTCAGTAGTATATATAGTAACAAGTGCATCGCTACTAGTATTTTCGTATTTTCGTGCTACTAGTAGTAATGCCCCTGTTACTAGTAGCGATGTCCTTGTTACTAGTAGCTTCTAGCTACTAGTCATGCTGTTGAAGTCTGGGGCTCGGGCCAAACGCCTTGGCCCGTGTTTGCCAAGGTGATGTTCACCGTGACGGCGACAGGCCTAGCATATCCAACTCTTAGGCACCAAAGCTTCACTGGTTTCAACATGTTTCAACTTATATATCATATATCAACAAAGGGTTTCGAGGAGCTTTTGTTGAACAGCGTAAATTTTGGCCGAACGCCGTGGCTTTATGAACTTGTGCCCCCGATTCATGGTCCCACTCAGTAGGTATGAGCTGAGTGATCTTCTTGGCAACATCTGTTCGAGGCTCGTGTGAAGTCGGTCAACAGCCGGCACAAAGGAATGGAATAGCGCCTTATGCAAACCCAATCAAACCCATGATCAATACACCCTCCCCACCAAAAGTCAGAAGGTTACATAATGTGGAAAACATATTTCTTGGAGGTCCATCATGAGATATCATGAGGGAGGACTTCCAAAGACTAAATCTCTTCATGAGGAGAAACAATGTCACTGAGTCAATTGATTGACATGGCCGGAATTATATAGGCAAACATTAAGCGGATGAAGAACGTGAAAAACATTGCTTTTAGAAAGAACATTACCACCTGAGGGGCCTTATCGGGTACCAACTGTTGAAAAATTGGCTAGAAGGTTATTTGATAGGCGGTTAGTATTGCAGGAGGGGTTCCTTATTGATGGATTTACATAATTACTTCTTATAACATATCATAAACTAGTCCAATATTAACATCTTGGAAGTGGAGGGCAATTGCCCATAATTACCCGTGAGTACCAGAAAGACACATTCTCCTACTAACTACCCAGCCCTCGTTTCCATCGATGCGCCACACCGCACCCGTCGTTTGCGGCCTGGAAGATGCCTCGGACACGGTCAAGCGGCCGAGGCGGTAGACCTTGGGCCGAGGACGGTCGGTGGATCGCCCGCTCGGTGGGCCATAGGATTGCAAACCAATCCATGCTGCGTCTCAAGATGACGAGCCACAAACAAAACGCACTGAAACTGGTGCAAATTGCATCTGTTTCAGTGGAGGGCCCTAGAGCGCCTAACCGCCCTTTTCTCGTGAGCCATACTCAAGGCCTGCGGTCAACCAGGCATGTCCTTTACACTGCTAGACTGCAAAGTGACTTCCACAGCCTCTCAAAGTTCTGTGGGTCGAAAGTGGTGAGACCCATGCCGCGTGCACCTTCAGCCGACGGTCTCCCTGTCGTCCGCTCGCCAACTCGGTCTCCTCCTTCTGGATGACCATCTCGTGGTTCTTGAGGAGGTCGTAGAGCGGAGCCATGTGCGCAGCGCTTGGGAGCTTCGTGAGGCCGTCGCTCGGGTTCAGGTTGTGGGGCAACCAACGAAGTCTGGCCTTCAGCTTTGCCAAGCTCTCTTGGATGATGGCGGATTCTAGCGCCGCTCGATCATCCTCTCCTTGAAACTGGCGCTCTGGATTGGCCGTGCTGTCGTAGACACTTTTCGCGTCTATCACACAGACGGTGTCGGGGTCTGTGTATCGCGGGTTCTCCTCCGCGATGACCGTCGAGGGTCCTCTCAAGCCCATCTGGATCTCCTCATCATCCATCATCATCTTGGGGTCGAACCTGGAGATCCGGAAGGACAGCATGGTGGCATACTGTTTCTCCATGGCAGCTAAGGCTGTGCTCAGGCTGACGCTTTCGCACAGTGTGGTGCTGCCTGCCTTGCGCCTGAGTTTCTTGCTGCGCCATGCTATTAGGCTGACGGGTGCTTTGATGCCTCTGTTGAGCGCAGGAGTGGACATAGCTTGTATCCACCCGTGTTGTGGTTTGTTGCGACCGCTTGGGTCGAAGCTGCTGTCCACCACCAACAGGTGGCGGAGATCTTCCTCCTCGATGGAGTGGATCTTGATCTTGACTTCTCTCTGCTTCAGCATCTCGACCACACGGTTGCACTCCAACAGGTCCTGCATGGTTGGTGAAGGGAAGCAACCGGACAGGATGCTTGCTGCAGCTGAACCGTCTGGTCGGCCTTCTCGTGCTGCCCAGTTGATGGCAGCAACTGTGCCTCGCAGTTGTGCGATCTCCTCTTCATCCAACAGAGTCTTGGCCGCGTCCTTCTTCAAGGTCTTGCGGTTGGCTTGGACGGCGGTCAACCTGTTCTGGACATAGTCTGTCATGTCGATCTCGAAGCTGTAGTCCGAGAGTTGTCTGAGTCTTCTGCCAGCGTATCCGCTGCCCTCGGACTGCATGTCCATCAGCTGCACGACCTTTCCGAACCTTAGCTTCTGCTCGAGGATCTGCATCTTCTGTCGATGGACCTCGTTGCCGGCCTCCAGCATGTCGTCCACCTCCAGCACCAGAATGCCCTGTGTTGGCACTTGCTTGTTGGGATCCTCCTCCTGTGGCCCATCCAGCGTCAGGATGCACCGGTCATAGACATTGACCCGATAGCCAAGTTCCTTGACCAGGATTTCAAGCAATGACCTTCTCCACCAGCTAGGACCGGAAACCAATCCGTAGACCTCTGTGAGCAAGAGGATCAGCTGGTTGGGGTCGTAGCCTTCAAAGCATTCATCCGGAGGCATTCTGCATGCCAGCTTCTGTGACCTTGTCGTTGGTCGGCCTTGGAGAAAAGCAGTCTTGGCATCCTTGGAAACTGCCTTCCATTTGCGAGCTGCAGCCAACTGCATCATCAGGTAGATGCTCGAAGTGAGCGGTGTAGGTGCCGCCCGTTCGATTTGGTGGATGTGTGGGTCTCTCCACCCAACCACACACCATCTGCTCTTGGCTGCCAGACCTTCATGATCTGCTGGTTCGAAGTTGACCTCGCCATACTTCTCAGGAAGCACTCCAAAGCGGTCGGTGGGTTTCCACCTGTCCACATAGCGGGAAGTGAGCACATGCTGAGGGTTGTTCCTTAGGAACTCCAGGGACTCCTTCACACTCAAGATGCGGATCGCACCGGAGTCGAGCAGGGACTTCACTTCTTTCGCTCTGGCTGCTCTGAAGATCTTCTTGTGCTTCTCGTTGAGGCTTCTGAACTCAACTTGTCCAGGCGAAGTCTTGGTCTTGGTGAGGTATAGGCACTTGTCTATGGTGTTGAAGAACGCTGAGGCTTGCTTTGCGTCAAACTTGGAAGACGAAGATGACTTCATAGTGTACCTGCCATTTGACCGGTCCAGGACCCAAGATGGTGACATCTCATCCGGCTCCTCAAAGACTTCCAAGTAGTGGCTCTTCACAAGGTTGTTGCTCGAAGGTCTCGGCCATGAGGGAACACCTTGTGGAGGGCTTGGATAAGGCATAGCGGGAGTTGATGTAGTGTCACGAATAGGACCAAAAGACAAAGATCCTCCTCTGCCTTCATCCACCTGAATGCTAGTTCTACGACTGGTGTCTCTGGAGGGGATTGGTGGCGCAGACGGTTGAGGCGTCTCGGTAGAAGCTTCAGAAGGTGGAGCAAGTAGTTCTCCAGGAGCTCCTCCGGGATCTTCAGCCATAGGTTCATCTTGCTGTTGTTCAGGGTTCAGAACACCTTGACTCTCTGATGGGTCTGCGTCCGCCTCTTCCATGATGGTGTCCAACTGGTCATCTGGTAGTTCTCGAGGTGTCGTAGGTGCATAGCTGAAGGAGTCTTCATCTTCATCTGGTGCTCCTTCTCCAGCTATGTCCCGGTATAGTTTCACCTTGTCCTTTTCCAAATCTTCAAGCATAGCCGCAGAGAGGTGTCGAACGAGTTCAGCTCCTCGGCTCTCCTCCGAAGTGGCTTTTCTGGTCTGGGCTTTTGAGGCCTTCATCAAGTAGCCTCGCATGCTCACCCACATGGTGTCATCTTTCTGGGCAATCAAAGTTCCAGGTCCACTCCAACCCTTGAAGTTGGGGACGTTGCGCCAGATGTAGACCAGCTCGCCAAGTTCGAAGTGCTTGTTATCCGAGGTTCTGGTTCTAGTCGAAACTGCTCGTCGAACTGCTTCATCGTCTTGCCATCGTAACCAGGACTTGGCTGCTTCTTCGCGAATCTGCCATGAGCGTTGCATTGCATCGCCTCCTCCTTCCAACACGAGTTGCTTGTCCATGACATCATCAGACAACAGGCTACCAGGTAGGCGTGGAAGTACGCCGAAAGCTCTCTGGTAGGGTGTGAAGCCAGAGCGGTTGTAGTACCTGTTGTGTGCAGCCACCACTTCGTAGATTGCAGCTCGAACTTCTTCATCCGTGGTGGCGCTGATCTCATGGAGTGTGGTCTCCAGTCGGGATTTAAATATCCCTCCGGCTCGTTCTGTGCGGCCGTTTTCCCATGGACTGCGAGCGTTGGTGTAGTATATGGGTACACCAAGATGTGCGAGGGATTCTGCGAACTGTTGACCAATGAATTCGCGTCCCTGATCCGCCACAAGAAGTGACGGAGGACCGTAATGGGCGATCCAACTTCTTGAGAACTCTAAGAACACCGTGCTTGCTTGCTTGTTGGCCAGAGGTTCCACTATTTGGAGATCTGTTCCCCAGCATAAGCAGTTCATCATCAGGTATTCTTTCTCGATGGTCGGGACGTTGACTTTCAGCAAATCGATGCCGACAACTTCATTGAAAGCCATCGCTTTCTGCAAGTGTCCAGGGCGATGCGATGAGGGCTGTTGCTTTCGTTCGCAAAGGGGACATTTGAAGTGGTGTTTGACCCACTCCACAACTTCTTGTTTTGCACCTGCGTGGCGAAGAGCACGAGTGAAGGCCTGCAAGGAAGGGTGGCCCAAGTTGCGGTGGACCTTCAGGACTTCTCGTCGTAGAGCTGGGTGGAGCGTAGCCATGCCTTCGTCCACAACCTTATCCAGCTCCATGGACTTGAGAGCTTCCTGAGTCTTTCCCAGCGCCGTGTCCTCGTCCTCGTCGTCCATTGCATCAACAAAAGGCCTTTCAGCCAGAGGAATCTGCGAGCTCGAAGGCGCCGAAAGCGACGAAGAGGGGTCCGCGCCTCTCAAAGTTCTGTGGGCTGGAAATGCAAATTGCCAGTCCACCTGCATGGCAGAGTCCTCGGTCAAGTAGTTGTGCAAAGGGTGTGCGGCAGAAGCCACGATGAAGTTGGCAGCTTGCTGCCAATCGTTGGGCAAAACCATTGGGCACTTCAGCTCAAAGCGAGTAGAACCAGTCCAGAGGCCTGAAAAGGTTCTGCGAGGAGTTGAAGTAGAGCGCCAATCGTCCACGAAGGTGGCCTTCTTGCCGTCGAGGTAGCGCAAAGAAGTCGTCCGGGTAGAGGCCAAGTCATAGGACTTGAAGGGGCAGCCAGACACTCCAGCTGGAACATATAGGGCTCGACGAGGTTGGCGATGGTGTCGAATGATTTCGCCTGGCTTGGTCTCCCAATAGTCTTGCTCAGCTCTATGAGACTTGGTCCAAGCTTCCAAGTGTAAACGAAGACCTCGGAGAATGTTCTCAACAAAAAGGGGAGTGTACTTGGCTGCGTGTCCAGCTTCTCCTGCAAGTAGAGGCTGGTGCTTCTTGTGGTGGCCGTCGCACCGGCGACCAAGAGTGATGGCCAGCTCCTCGATGTTTGTCAGAAGCAGAGTGGGCTTTAGAGCAGGCTGTCCCTGAGTTGTGGTGAGACCGAACCTGCATAGATCAACATCAACCGCATAAACTCCAGGTTCATCACGAAGTTGCTGAAGTTCTGGGCGTTTCCACGAGGTAGCCCTTTTGGGGTGCTCGAACAGAAAGCCTCTCCCATTGCGATGCTGAAGCTTTGCAATGAGGATGCTGAAGCGCAAGTGTCGAAGCCCTTCCTCTTCCTCAGCGGCGACCACTTTTGGTTGGCGCTTGAAGTTGCTGAGGTATCGAAGACTTGAAAAGGTAGTACACGGAGGGCACAACAAAATCAAACTTGGCTTCATCCGGTTGATCAAGCGAAGAGCGGCTTCTTGGTGTTTCTTCAAGTTGAAGTCCCAACCAGTAGTGAGGTCGAGGCTGCCGCCGCATTGAAAGCCATGCTTCTCTGCTCTTTCTGCCAAACGTGGAGGACAATAGATCTCCATCACTGAGGGCTGATCCTTCAAGTTCTTCACAAGCATCTTCTTGATCTCCTTGTGCAACGGCTTGGTGACACCTTGAGTGTCATGGCTGGCACTAGCAAAATGCTGCGCCATCTGTCCATAGACATAGCAGTTGACAAAATCATGCGGGGTGCGCAGTGGTGATACGGGCTCAAAAATGTTGTTGGACTTGAACTGATCTGCAAAATAGCATGCTGTAAATTCTGGTGAACCAAAAGCTTCTGTGGTGGCCGGTGTCAAGCAGCAGTTCAGGCAAAGAAACACCATGAACTTGGGGAAATGGCGCTCCAAAAGAGCGCGAAGCTTGCTGCCATTCTTGCCACCCAGTTGCTCTTTGTGGACTAGGACTCGGGATCGAACCCGGTGTTCATGTCCACCTCCTGCCATGTTGGCGAATCGCTCTCTTCCACCAGCTCCTGAATCTCCGAGTCGTCCTGGTGCATCGCGAAGGTCGGCACCGGCATCTTCAGGCGCCGAATTGCTCGAAGACCAGTCATCTTGCGATCCTTTGACATAGATCTTCTTGGCATTGGCGGATCCTTCTTGGACTTGACGACCTGGCCCTTGGTCTCGATCATCGGGTTGATGGTCCGGGGAATTGGCTCCTCGGATCCAGTCGCGCCAGGGTCCGTCCAGTAGGTCAGCCCGCCATGAGCTGTAGGTGCCAGTTGAAGATTGCCTTGACTCGGTCGGGACCTCGGTGCTGGTAGGTGTTGCGGATAGCTTCCCACGTTGGTTGGGAGACTCTTGGCCTTTGGGGCTGGTGGTGTGTTCTCCACCGTCGAAGCGGACGGATCTGCGTCCTTTCTCTCCCACCTTGATCCGCAAGTCAGACACACCCACCATCGAGTGTACCTGTTGGCTCTGCACCGAAGATGTTCTGGAGCATGTGGGCAATCTCGAGGTTCTTTGTCCCAGTACTGATGGGTCTGAGACCTGGCCAGTGGATTGCCGATTCCCTGTGGGATCCAAGATTGGTTGTTGGTCTTCTTGGAACCCTTCTTCTGAGCCTTCTCCTTCTCCGGCTGGTACTCGTCCTCCTGGATGTAGTCGTCCATGATGCCCTTCTCCTGCAAGTAGTCCAGGACCATCTGGTTCTGCACGGTCACCAGCATGAAGAGCAAAGCTTTCACCATTCGGGCCCATGCCGCTGAACAGCGTGCTTCTCCCAGCTTGCGAGTCGAGGCTGGGATCTGTGCATCCTCTTTCTTCAACATCTCGTAGATTCGGGATTGCACATCGCCCGAAGCTGCTGGCGTCTTCTTCTTGGGCGCCATGGCAAAGAACGAGTCGTGTCACGAAGGCTTGGGCTGCCTGGAACAAAGTTCTCCTCATAGAGCTAAAAAGGCTTCGGCGATTCAGAAAAGATCTCCTTCTCGGACATCGCACCAAGTTGTTCTTCAAGTTGGAAAGACTGAATGACGTCGGCTTCGATGACTCTTCAAAATAAACATGTTCTTGCAACCCTGGACTCAAAACCCATGCACCATCATGATCAGTGTGCTCCATATCAAAAACTTGCACATCTGCCGAACTGCTGGGTCCAAAGTGGCCTTGTGAGGGACTTGATTCGGTGGCCTCGCAAAGGACTGCTCTCTGTTTTCCACCTTTGTGATGTCCAGGTGGGCGATAGTTGGAGCTACTGGAAGCCATGTTCCTCGAGTTTTGGTCCGAGGGCTCAGAGGGTCGTCCAGCGTCACGAGGTCGATCTTCATAAGGTCCGCGGCCGCCGTGCTTTTGCCATCCTTTTCCAAAAGGGAGTTGTTCTTCCCCTTCTGTCTGCTCAAAGAAGGTGACGGAGCCGCTCCAGGAGAAATTTGTCCTTGGCCTTGGAAATTGAGTCCACAAGTCGTCGATCACTTTCTCGGAAGTGCCATTGGCGAAGATCTCGGTCGGGGCAATCATGTGAATGACCCGCCTGGAGGATACCTGCGATGCAGGGACGGGAAAACCTCCAATGTGCAGAGATCGCACGTCAGCTGGCACTGGAAGGTGTCCGGTCCACATTCCTGGCCGAGCTTCCAAGAAGGAGAGGTTGCCATTGTAGTGCTCGAAGAAGAAGTCCACGCCGTCCGAGCGCACCATAGGCTCGTTGTCCGTGGTCTCATTGGCATCCTCGTCCATAGATGGTGAAGGTCGGCTTGGCGTCATTTCTGGATCGTCCATTCTGGATTCCTCTTCTCCCATGCCTTCTCCACAAGGCGTGTGTTCTTCTCGAGGCCTGACCGTCCGGGATCTCGATCTGGAGTCTGAGTATCGCGAGTCTGCATAGCTGGTGTATTCCGACCTTGTAGGCAAGACAGTCTGAATCTCTTGAACTGGAGGTTCAGGTGAAGCAGGTGCAAGAGGGGCGCCTGCAGGATCCAGTTCTCATTGATGGAAGTTCTGCGACACTCTCAGGTTCTCTTTCCATTGAACGTTCCGAAGCAGTGGTGTACTTCTCCGTCGGGGTTCCAGGGCGATCTTCTCGTCGTGTAGATTCGGACTCTGAAGGCACAGTGCTTGGCGCAGTGCGCACAGTGCTTGGTGCAGGGTGCTTGCTGTGGGTTTCCAGGTAGTGCAGGAAAACCGAATCGTCCATGGGAACTCCAGCGTCAGGGGTCCGATCGACGAAAGTCGAGCCACGCAAAGGAACAACAGAACCCGATCCCACCGATCCCACTCCCCCCCAAAAAGGAGTGCGAGGAACGTCCAGCGGGCAAAACAAAAGGGTCAAAGCCATTGACACGATGTTCAGGAGGTAGGTTCCAGGGCGTGATGTCAAACTCGAAGAGGCTGACAGCACGGTGACCAGAAGGTAGTCGAGTCATCACAGTGGAATGGCCGTCCTGGGTGGTGTACACGTCGTGGATGAAGTCCAAGGTGCTGCCCACTGCCTCCAGATAGGATATGGGAAGCAACGGCGGGGTCACGAAGTTCTCGGTGTCCTCGATGACAGAGAAGCGAATGATGCCCAGCAAGCCTGCAATGCAAGTGGGAACGTCAGCAACCAAGCGAAGCTGAGCTTGTCCTCCAATGCCAGCGCATGGAATGCCCTGCTGCTTGACAGGAACCGGGCGAAGTCCCAAGCTGGCCAACTCTTCAACCATAGCTTCATAGGCTTGCGAACCTGTGACTGCATCTTCAGCCGCGGTGTCCACCACACATTGGTTGGCTCTGCAGCGAACACAGGCGTAGATGGCTCTTGTCAAGGATCTTTGGGTCGCTTCACTGTTCACCTTGCTGAAGACAAAGATGCTCGAGGTAGTCCTGCTTGTCATCATCGTCGACGAAGTAGGAGCCTTGGGACTAGCCTTGGGGCCAGTGCCAACAGTGACAAAGTTTGTGCCGCCACCTTGCTTCTTCGAGGGCTTCATGGGGCAGTTCCTGCTGATGTGCCCGAGTTCTTGGCAGTTGAAGCATCTGGTTCGGGCTAGAAGTTCTTGTTCTGTGCCCCTCACAAAGGAGTCATCCCTTTTTGGTGCTTTTCCACCGCGACCTTTTCCACGGCCTTTCCTTCTGAAGCGACCGCCTTTGCCGCTTCCTTTTTGTTTCTTCCCACGGTGGTTGACAAAGCCCCGCTCATTTCGTCGGGACCTCAAGTCCTTGCGCACGTCGTTGTACGCCTGGACATAGACAGCTTCCATCTCATCATACTCCCTGTCTTCAAACTGGAGCATGCCATCTTCCACAGAGTCGCCGTCCTCCTCATAGTCGTAGTCATCAGCTTCTCCATCCTCCTCCTCTTCGTCCTCATCGAAGTAGTCGTAGTCGTAGGGCTCGGCAGTCATGTAGGTCTTGTTGGTCGTCGTTGCAGCTCCTGGTAGTCCACCTGCTTTGGCCAAGCTGTCCAACCTGTCCAGAGGTCGAAGGCTCTGGATGACTTCCTCGTAGGTGGCCAAAGTGGTCATCTTCAAAGCTAAGAGCTGCTGCTGTTGCTCCGTCAAGTTCGCCTGGCGAAGGAGTACACGGCCGGCGACCAAGGTCTGCAGCTTCTCGCCGATCTGACTCTCGAGTTCTTGGCGTTGGACTTCCTTGCGGGCCAGATAGGCTGCAAAGGATTCTTTGGGGCCTCTTTCGCCAAGGTACAAAAAGGAGTCGACACTTGAAGGTCCAACTGCCTCCAAATAAGGCTTGTACTTCGACATCAGTGCCGTGAGGATGGCTGAGTAGCCGCGTTCAGTGACCAATTCATCCATTGGCACCGTGTCGGCGATGCGCTTTGCATCGTCGGTGAGGGCTGCATACAGGCGCAGTCCCCACTTGCTCTTGGGAAGTGAAGTTTCTTGTTCCCAGAGCCCGAGGCTTTTCAGCCATTGGCGCAAGAGGTTTGGTGCGCCACTCCAAGTCGGCACTTGAGATTTCCGCTCGCCTCCAAGGGTGGAGACCAGTTGCCTCAACAAGGATTCCATGTCTGTTGGTTGACTGCTGTCTGGAACTCCGCCTGGAAGCGTGTGGCCGAGAGCTGTGAAAGCCGAGTCCATTGGAGTAGTATTTGGAGGGGGAACCATGTTACCCAAGTTGGCTTGAAAGTCGGCTGCGGTTCCAATGCCATTGCTTGCACCTTGAGTCGCACGAAACTTCGCCCAAGGATCTGGTGGCATTGGAGAAGTCCTCGAACTGGCATCCGGTTGACCATGCTGACTTGTAGGTGTTGCCGGAGTTGAAGGTCGAGGTACACTTGCCGCTGGCTGTGGTGGTGTAAAACTCATAGGGCTTGTTGGAGTAGAAGGCCATGGGGCCGAAGGTCCAAAAGCTTGAGCTCCACATCCATGAGGTCCTGGTCCAAAACCTGCACCACAACCAAAACCATGTTCAGGTACTCCAGGAAAAGCGCTAGACACATATCCAGGTTGACAAGGTCCACAAGGTCCAAGGTGACCAGGAAAGCAAGGCACATAGCCGGGTTGACATAGTCCACAAGGTCCAAGGTGACCAGAAGAGCAAGGCACATAGCCGGGTTGGACTTGTCCACAAGGGCCTTGTTGACCAGGAGGTAGGGCCTGTGGTGGCAACCATGGAGTCGCCGTGGGACTCATTGGTGTTGGAGCTGGCTGGCTCCAAGGTGCTGGTGTCGTTGAGCTTGCCGAAGGCATTTCAGGTGTCCATGTCGGCGCATCTGGAGCATGAGCTGTGGCAACATCACCCGTTTGGGTGGAAGTGCAGTACGCACTCGTCAGCAGCTGAGGTTCCGCGACAGCTCCAAGGAGTCCTTGATCGGTGTCGCCAAGTTCTGCATCAGCCGCTGCTTCAGCTCCATGCCCAGCCGCCGTAGTCCTAGCTGTCCACTGTCGTGGTGGTTTTCTTCTCTTGCCTTCCGCCATCGCCATGGCGGCTACAACTTCCCTGAAGGTCAGGGTCTACGGTGACCTTGCGGTCGGACTTCCCTGAAGGTCAGGGTCTAAGGTGGTCTTGCGACCGGACTTCCCTGAAGGTCAGGGTCTAAGGTGGCCTTGCGGCCGAACTTCCCCTAGACGGGGTCTACTGCCCAGCCGTAGCCGGGCTCCGCTACCACTGTTTCAGTGGAGGGCCCTAGAGCGCCTAACCGCCCTTTTCTCGTGAGCCATACTCAAGGCCTGCGGTCAACCAGGCATGTCCTTTACACTGCTAGACTGCAAAGTGACTTCCACACATCAACTTGCCCAATGCTTACATTGGTCTCAGAGTTCCAAATTATAGATGTTATTGGCTGAGAACCTGCATGGAGAAGGCAGAACCTTCCCATGCTTCCTTGAGCTTCGCTGAAAGAGGGGCAAGAAAGTGGCCCCTATGCATCAGGGGGATGGAGAAAATTGCTGGTCACCTTGCTTAGGGGCCCAGGCCCCCAAAGCAACAGTTCTCAACTAAACTCGAAACAGTGGTTCCTTGAGGCCTTTCCAAATGCCTTTCATCCCTTTTGCGTTTGGCATGCGACCGCGGCCACCCTGCCAGCCTGTCGGATCGCTCCGTTCTCGGAGAGGAAGTGCGACCACTCGCTGGTCAGGTCCCGTGGGGCCCTGCCGGAGAAACGGTCTCAGCGAGCTCGACCACGCGGGCGGCCCAGGTTTGGGTGGTTTTGGGATGCATCTGTTCAGTGATGGGGTCATATTGGATCCACATTGGTACAGTATGTTTGTTGGGTTGGAAGCGGCCAGAGGTTGAGGATTGGTTTCTCATGATGGTCACAGAGTAGGCATGCGCAGGCTCCTTTGAAAGAACACCTCTCCAACATCCTCCAATGATATCCCTCATTGCGACGCAACAGCCATGCACTGCACCATACTGCACCACTACCCATCTCCTGGCGTCAGCAGCTACAGAGCTGTGGTGTGGCCTGGTCCCCACATCAAACATCACGTCACTCCACCTGTAGATCTGGTTGGTGAAACTGGGGCACAGGCTGCAAATGCGATTCTTGGACGGTGGCACTGAACTGCTGCAAATCCTCGGTCGGCTCAAAGGTCGAAGATGTTGACGCAACGCACGCGACAGAGAGGTAGTCGCAAGAGGTCGCAAGCGGCCACAAGGGAAGAAATGGGAAAAAAAGAGATGGAAGCGTGCCCTAAAGCTCTATCAGTGTCTCTCAAGAACCTCTCAAACAGAAAAAGTGACATGGGCTGGCCCCCGAGGCTAGTGCAAAGGGCAGCTCCTCTTCCAATTCCGGCAGCGGATCCTGAAACCCGTGTCCAACCAGAATTGAAACAAAACCAACTCGGCATTTTTGAGATGGCATGTAAGTGGGTGGGGCGTTGCCCCCAAGAGAAAGCAACAAGAATCCCTAAGGCTGGGAAGACACCCTCATGACACCTCCTTAAGAACACACATGCACACAACACAATATTGAACAAAATTGAACAACATCATACAGTACTGTAATGATATAGGATTATAACGGGTGCTTTGACTCGGTAGCAATCTAGCGACCGAAGCCTCTTCGACCGGTCTCCTTCATCGGCACGAGTGGCTTCTCTGAGAGTTCAGGCCAATCCTGCCATGACAAACTCTGCCAATCCACAAGTGATATCCACAGATGAGTTCAAACGACATAAGGCCCCAAAGTCCCATGGAGGCTACGGAGGTGCGCAGGTGTTTTTCAGGCTACGATTCACATTAGCCCTGTGATTCGCCCCTGGCAGCCTGACTGCTTTGAAGCAAGAATAGATCAACCTGCCGAATCCGCCAAAGCCTCTGGCCTCCTCCGGCGAATCCTCCGGCGAATCCCCTGCCATGTGGCTGGCAAGCTCGGCACCCGGCCTCACACCAAAAGAGCCATGAAGCTTTCGAACGATGAAACAGGTCTGGTGCTGGAGTGGAACAGGCGGCCTGCATCAGTCTGGAACAGATTTTGTCTAGTACAGTTCTATGTCTATGTTTCTTCAACAGGGCCTGCCCCCACAAAAAAGGCAGTGCACCTCTCGAAGGGTCTCTGCGAAAGGAACATGCACAGCAGCAATGCCTTGGAAAACGGGCACTTTTCTAGCATGCATTTGCGAATGAGCATGACCAGTGCAACAAGGATGCAAACGCGCTGGGAGCCAGGCCGGTATGCAGCCCAAAAGGATTAAATACTTCTGGCCAAATCTGGCAGCAACTGCAGCCGACTCCACATCCTTCCCCTTCGGCCTTGTGCTCAAAACGCGGCAAGCGGGAGCGTAACTCTGCACTCCGCAAAGCAAATCAAAAAACTACGCCTTCTGTGCCATCAACACCGCACACTCCGAAAACCGTGGCCGTGCTGGGAGGTCAATCAGAATCTCAGGGTTTTGACAAATCTGCCATGTACAAGAGAGTACAAGAGTACGCATGTAATAGCAGTATGGCACCAAAATTCACATTCGCTCCCGACCTGCTGGAAGATGAGGTTGATGAGACGCTGCGAGGTGCCGTGTCGACATCTTGTGGATTGCCATTCGCATCACCGCCTCACGTCTCGTTTGAACGTGAGTTTGGCGGATTGAACTGCGGAACAGCCGAACAAGAATCCTCCTGAGAAAGGCTGTCACGTGCGCACTTCTAAGACTGCGCACGTCTAAGACTCATTCTCTGGCGCATGACATGACACAAGTCGGCGAGCCTTGGGCATTGAGTCGTGCTCGCCGCTGTTGAGACACCGTCTGCCAAGATCGTGAGGCCATGGTCACATAGGAGACTGGTGACTTGAGAAAGGAACCATGTCTGGAGGGAACTGCGTCTCGGAGGTGATGCTGAAGTGGAACAACGCAGCATTGTCAGATCTCCTCTATTCCATTGTCGTTAGTCCAGTCCCCTCTGTTTTGGGGATAGGCAGCCATAGATACACAAAAATAACATCGTATCACTAGATAGTCCCTCATCGGCCTTTGTCCCCTCCTCACGCCCCTCTAAGCCCTTCGCACCTTGGCCATCTCATCGGACCAAACCCGGCTGCCCTTCTGCGTTGGCGGGGAGATGGCGCCCTCGCACTTCCTGAACGAGAGAACACACGCGCGCGTAGTATTCCGCAGTTTGGTGGTTCGGGTGGTGTTAAGCAATATACACACTGAATATACATTATATCTCCCACCTTTTGTCAGTGAACGGACCCCGCTTCTGCGGACAAGGCCGCATTGCCTGGCTGCTAGGGCCCAAACTGTCGTCGCTTCAGCAACTTTGCTTCCAACTCAGCGCTTGTGGAGGCCATGGCGCCACAGCACCGGAGCTAAATTTATAATGGAAAATTGTTTTCCAGTCTGTGTCTTCTTTGTGTTCTCACTCGTGTCTTACGAGAAGTCCTGCGTCTTACGAGAAATCCACTTTAGGTCGGCTCACTGGCCCCATGCTCAGTCAGGGCCATTGTATGTTTATGTCTGAGGGCCGTCGGGTAGTTGGGTGAAACATCTACTCAAAAAAAAGAAGTCAGATGTTCACAATCACTGCGCATTGACGGTGGAACTTCCCTACCTTCCGTCTCTTAAAAATAAAAAGGACGGAAGACTTGACACCAAAACATGAGCGGGCGAACTGGCACGTGAACTTCCCCTCCCACCGTCTATGTTGTGGCCTGAAGTGGCATGAGGCATGAGGTTCATCCTGTAATTGATGTTGACTGATCAGTGAACATCGGCAATACATGCAATGGAATCAATTGCACAATAAACATGGCTGGAAGTAGACACACAAAGCATCAAAAAGCGCACCTGACATCCTTCTTTCTGGCTGCCAAAGGTCAGCCTGGTATATGCCTGTGTTGAGTGCACAAGGCGACGCATTGCTGGCTGAAAGCCAGATTCACCGCAAACAGCCAATTTCAGCTTTCAGGTGCTGCAGCGCGGCAAGTCTTCAATCAATTCTTGAATATGCCCAAGTAGCTATTTGTAGCTGCAGGCTGCAACTTAAACATGCAAGGCCAGAACTTAATATAATTCTTTGAGGACAAGTCATGACAAGTCTAACCCGCATTGAAGCTTCTTGAGGGTCTTTGCCGAACATGATTTCAGGTCTTCCAGGTGCTTTGCTTTTGTGAGACCTCTACCAGGTTTTAGCTCCATTAGCTACGGCCAGCGCTCAAACACCACGTTTCGTCTCTCTCAGCATTGACTTCTCCGAATTTCATGCATGGCCAGCTGCGTCAAAGCTCCGCCACCTCAGTTTCCAGGGATCAACTCGGGAAAGGCATTGGGAAGGTTTGCCCTCAAACATGCTATTGTAGACTCTTTAGATCTCTTCAAAGGTTTCCCCTTAGATCGTTGGACCAACTCTTGGACACCTTCTAAGGTTGCCTCTGGGTCCCCAGCATGTGGACGGACGACCGTGTTGTCCTCAATCCACTTCAAGTATTGCTCGTTGGCTTGGATCGGATGAAAGTCGAAGTGCAAGCCTCCAAATTCAACCTCAATCTGGTCCTGGGCCAAATGACATGTTGGGCTGTTTGAGTCAGTTTGAGTTTGAATCCTTCTTTCAGCACTCAACTCCACTTTCTGTTCCTCCTCCAAGGTCATAGTCATAGGTTCGCGGTTTGGCATGTTCCAAAACATTCCAAAACTCTAGCACCGTGACTCGTGACCAACAAAAAATCAAACACTTGCCACCCGAACCGCACTCGCTCACAAACCACATCGGGCCACCTTGGCTGCGGCCAAGGTCTTTAAAATGATCGTGAAGTGCTCCACTTCGGAGTCTTTCATTTGAAGCTGTGCCACCTGCCGCGAGTGCCGCACGTGATGGCTCATCCGACTTTATCTTGAAAATGACTCCATACTGTAGTAGGTAATTAGTCTAAGAGCGCATTTGGAGTTCGACCCAGTATCTTCCGAATCTTTGTGATGCCACAGCTGCCCAATCTGCCCTCCCATCATGGCCTGAGCACATGCGGCAAATTTCACCTGAAACGTGCCCGCGTTGGACATAAAAGGGAGATGCAGCCGCAACTGGCACTAACAAGCGGCTCAAGTCAGAAGCTGTGAGGGTTCAGAAAACGTGATTGGGCCCATCCTCCATCCTAAAGAAAACAAGGTGCATGGATTGCGTGACACTAGTGCCATGTACCAAAAATGATGCCACTGGCAGGGATGCTATGTGTCAGCCTTCGGCAGAATAAATTGATGTGGCCAAGCTGAGTGCTTGTGCTCGGTCTATTTGTACGAATTCTTTCTACATTTATCCGATTGGAACTTCCAAAGGATCCCTGTTGAAGACGTTGGCTGGACATAGGGTTGCCATATCAGCGCGCTTGTGAAATATATATATATATATACAAACATGGTTATGCATGTAACTATTAAGACATATTCTTCAAAATCTTCAAACGGGCTTGTTTCCCCCCACAAAGAGAAGCCAACAATCATGATGCTTGACCTGTGCAACTAAAATGCCCACAACCCACGATCCGAGCGAATCACCTCTACGATGGACTTGGCCAAGCCATGAGCCACTTCCAGCTTGGTTTCGTTCACCACTGCAATGGCCATGACATGCTTGTGGTTTTTGTGCTCCTCCTGGGGGAGTGGGGGGCAGCAGAATATGCAACCTGCGGTCGGCGTGAAGTGGATCACAACTGCTCTCAACTGACGACCGTGACATACCGTGACATACCGTGACCCGTGACCCTGTGAACAAGGGCCGGCAAAACCTAAAAGCATCGTGACTTTCACCAAATGGCGTAGGATTGTCATAGATTGTCATAACTTTCAGGTCCAGCATTGTTGTTGTGAATGCAGTGGAAGTCCCACAGCATCCGAAGTAGAACCCTTAAACGAACCAATGCAGTGATCGACTGAGTATTTGTTTCAATTGCTCATTCGCCTGCCGTATTTTTTGCCCGCTCCTCAGACCCTAGATGAGCGCTGGACACGATCATCGGCAAGTCATAAGGGTGGTCGGCGGCAAGAGCTTCCAAGAGAACTGCGAAGGGAACCTGCACAGAAAGCGATATGTATAATTTATGGCTCTGGCCACCAGTGGGGCTAGTGGGAAGGAAGGAAAGTTCACATATCCAAATCCAACCAGAACGAGTGAAATGTTTGGCCAAAGCCTTGTCAAATTCACCTCAACCTAGGCGATCCCACAACTGAGTTCCCTCACACTACAGCACCTTCACATCTCCTAGCTGAGCTCCTTTCCACAAACTTTGTCGGACATGGCATGCAAAGGCATGTAGTGGCCTTTTGGGGAGTCTTTGTCTATGCTTCAGATACCAAGCTACATGGATCCCTGCCTCAGAGTCGATGGTAGCTCTCAGTTCATCTTCTTCCTGCGTTCGGCATTCGTGCTTCTTCCGACTTCTTCCCTACAGGGCTCCACCCAAAGTGCCTCTGAAAGTGATCATCCCGAGTTCCAAAAATATCAAAACATGCTGCTCAATGCAAGGAAAACTCCCGAGTGAAGCCATGAATGAAAGCTCCTTCAGCTCACCGTCCCACCAAAAGAAAGATCGAATGTCTTCCAAGTGAGTGCTCTCGAGGGTGTAGTTCTGCGGATGCAAACGGTTCCTGGCCAGAAAAGCTGTCGCATTTCCAACAGGGCTGCAAATCCTAGACTCCTAGACCGTTGAGTTATGAATCAACTGTGCGGTAGTGAGGTCAAATTTGATACCTGAGGATGACCAGATCATGCTTATGTGCCGGGATTCGAGGCCAGAACATCGCCCAACATTAAATCAAAGCCACAGCAAACGTGCCGGCACGCGGCTGAATGGAGGATGCCATAATAAAAAAAGAACCGCCAACAGGCAACCCAGTCGTTCACACAATTCACCTACAACCTCGCAGTATCTCACAGACTCACTCAATGAAAACTACAAATGCACACTCCCCACAGGGTGGTCTCTATGGTGACACACCGAGCAACTCCAGCTGCATGATCAACTCTTCTCCAGCGCTTTTGTTGGCGACCGTCGTTGACCTTGGAAGCGATCAGATCAGTGCGCGGCGCAAACGACGCAAACGCGCGTGTGGTGGAGCGAAGGACACAGTCGTCCAGTCCAAAGCGTTGAAAGGGTTTGGAAGATTATGTGTTCTGCGGTGATCTGGGGGCTTGATAGACACTCAAAGTACGTGCTTGGCATGTAGATGACAAACACTCAGACAGGACAAGCCTAGGATGACATGCTTAGTGCGTGGTACGGCTTGGTATCTGATCTGATCAATGAACCATTGCCGGCGATCAATCTGCAGAATGACCCCTTCATCTGAGCCGCCATCTCTGCAGGATATATATATATATATATGTATATAATATATAAAGAACATAGACATAGTACACTGTATATTATATATATCTTACATTGCAATACGTTACAGTCTTAAAGATTCTTAAAGTATTTGTCAGTCTGTGAGTGTCCACAGGCTTACTTAACTAGGAGAAGCCCGCATAAGTCGCTTCAGCTCCGAAAATCTCCGAAATCACTGAGGTCGGAACGCCCAGTCTGCGTGAGCCAGAAATGGCCAAAGGCATAAAAAAAGAAGAGCAGCCATGGCAAGTTCCCCTTGAAAACACCACCGGCGGAGCTCCAGCGGCTACGCTACGCTGTGACACACAGCTGGCAGCAACGGCTCCGCTATGTTCGTGAATTGTGAGTTTTCGCTTGTCATGCCTGCTTTCACTTCGTATTTAAAGGAGGTCAGCTCAAAACATCAACAGTTTCTTATACAATGACGTCAATGACAGTAATTACAAATGAGTCCCACCTATTCCCACCAAATATGTGCTTCTAGATCGTGTAAATGCGAGACAACGCGAGCCCACCAATTTTCACCGACGTTGTCAGCGCGTCACAGGTTGCGCAAGCAAGGCGTCGCGGGAGATCTCCCGGTTCCGCATTAGTTGGCCACCAAAAGAGCCCTTGTCAGGGGGTGATTTGGGTGTGAAGATCACAGGGCGCGTGTGTTCTTTCAAGCCATGCAGTCTCTAAAGGGATAGAAGAGAACACAAAGGATGGACTGCCAAGCTGTAGTGTAAGCGTCCTCCGATGCGGGCGGTGCTCCGCGACATCATTCACGTCGACTAGAGTGGCGTAAATAGTTCACCACTAAGACCCATACGGCATATGATCCTGTGATCACACAGAAGCGCCTTGGTATTGACGTATGTCTCCCTTGTTCGCATATTTCGCTTATCTATTTATATATAATATATATATATATGTGTGTGTATATTTGCTTTGCAGTCTTGGCCATCAAGGGCCACAACATGACACTGACATGCCATGGCTAAACAAATCCCCACGACACCCAACTGCTGCATGCAGGGTCAGGAGATGGTTTCTCTGCCCAATTCGATGCACGTGCAAGCAAATGCCAAGAAAGTTGCCGAGGGCGCAAGTGGCTTTCCAATGAACCCAAGAAGGACAGCACTCATCCGCACTCAATCGAACATGCAAAAGTGCCACTTCCAAGGTCTTGCAAGCAACCTGTGTCTTAGGAAATGTTCAAGAAGTCGGCGACTTCCCTTGGCCGGCCTTGCCCTCAGCAACTTTACTTCCATCCTACCTGATGTCTCATTAGCCGAAGGTGTCAGCTAGCACTGGTGGCCTCGAACTCGAAATGGCCGGCAACACGGCAACACGACCGACGACACGAACGACACGACCACCCCAGGCCTCTTTGGCACCTTCATCCTGGGCGCGAAGACGGTCAACTCTGGTGTTGGGAACCCCTCAAAAAATAGCGACATCCAAATGCAAACAAGGTGTCCAGTCCAACCAACATTTAATAACAATATGCATGTATAGTATATTATATATGTTGAATAGCATGTGGCAATCAAATGCAATCAAGCATGTAGAACAGGATAGGCAAAAAATACAGAGAATGCTCTGTCAAGCTATGAGTCTCGCGGTTACGGCACCAGCCTGGCCTCGGAGTCCAAGGGTTCCTGATACGTCTTGTCGATCTCCTGAAGCCAAAGAAGCACAGCTCAGATGTCCATGCAAGCCGCGCTAGCTTTTCAGTGTGTACTCTTCAAAACTAGGCCTTCCTCACAAAAAGTCATGCCCAGGGGCCCAGGGGTGCTTCGTAGCTTCGATTGACGCTCTCACCGCTCGTCGGGACATGACCCTCTTCCAGAGGCCAGTCATAACACCGAAGCTGGCCAAGAAGAACCATGGCTATCCGAGCCACCGGCCCGGACTTCACCGGAGCCCGGACTTCACCGCGCCTTCAACGTTTGGTTTTCCCACTCGTTGGTGAGGGCCTGGACTTCTGACTTGGCGTCCGTCGCCTCAACGGTGCCAGCGACCAAACGACGGCCGATGGGCATCCAGGTGGCTGCCTATGAGGAGTTTAACCACAGTCACGTAGGATGCACGCTGCCATACGCATCAGCTTGAGGCTAGCATCGGTGTTTGGTCCCGTGAGGCTCACCTCACGCTCCGCGAGCATTTCTAGATACGTCTTCGAGGCCCTTCTGGTGCCTGGCACGGTCGGCAGCACATGCGGAGGACTCGAGCGACTGACCAGCTGAAGGGTAGCATATGGACATGGTAAAACTTCCGCATGCATATTTAGTGGTACATGTATACCATGCGTGTAATTATTTGTATGTACATGTGTGTGTGTGTGTTTAACTGCGTGTAGCTGCCCACAAAGGGTGGCCGGTGAAGCTGCAAAAGGTGCAAGTCCATGAGACACCATCGTGGGAGTGTAGCTAAAGCTGGGATTGCTTCCCTTTGTGCAAAGTTGTCCTGTTAGAATAAGCTGCTAAGGGCAGGAAACAGTCCTGCCATTACTCTTGCGGAAGCAACGAAAATCCTCTGGGAGCAGCCGATTACAGGCTGTTGGTTGGAGTTTCTAACATGTTACAATCTGGACAAATGCATAATGAAGCCTGACAAGTGATCCCTCGTCCTATCAGTACGGACCTGCCTTCTGTAAGAAGAACTACACTCATGCCATTTCGCCTCAGCTATGCAAGTCGGGCACAGAGTGGGGCACTCTGCTGTGGGCTAAGGCCCGGACGGCTGGGTTTTCTTGTGCATCCCACGATGGAAGGAGCTGCCAGTGATAAGACCACCAGCCTCGGTGGTATCTTCAACACCCTTGGATCGCCAGTCGTGTCAAGTTCTCAGTGGACTAATAGACAAGACGGATTTCTCCCAGGGTCACGACAACACCACCCAACGCAGCCAGTGGATGTTGGATTTCGAATTCAATAGGACCCAACAGGCCCTCAGGGCCAGGCTTTGTAGAAGCCAGGCGCGTATTCCGGGTGCCGGTAGTACTTGTCCCCTCCCAACAGGTGGCTGGTAACTAAGTGCTAGCAGTGCTGTCAGACAGTTACTGACATCCGGTGCCAGTCAAACGCATACGCGCTTCATGTCTGAGAAACAATCTGAGCTTTGTGCTTTTGTGGTTGTTTGGGGGGGGGGGGCGTGCAGGGTTCTTCAACAGCCACCAGCTCTTCCCGTGGAGGAGGAAAATCTCCAAAATCTTCAAGGAAATCTTAAATCGACTCATGTGGCCCAGTCTCCGCCTAACGCGTGGCAGTCAATCAGGTTCCGCTGCAGCATCATGCCCTCCACACGGGCCTGTCGATCGATCATGATTCATGATCGACACAGGAGATCATGCAAGCCACTTGCGATCGAAGCTCTGACGTCTTGTTCAATCAAATGCGGGGGCGTGTTTGTATGTGCAAGTCGATCCTGTGCAGCTTTCCTGAAACCTGTCGCCACATCTGAGGACCATCAACGGAATTCTTTCTGGTATATAGGGCCTCCATCCATCAGAGATGGTGTTGGGATCCGGTTCGGAATCCGAAAAAGCTGCTGACGATTCATGTTTCAATGTTTCTGCTGACGACTCGGAGTCTGCAAGGCTATCTTATTTAAAAACGTGCTATATGTTGCTGAACGCTTGGAGCTTGTGCAGCTCCAGATAGCTTCACATCACCCGCTGACTTTAGTAGCAAGCATGTAGCAAGCTTCAGCGATCGAGCTGTGAACACCTACCTTTGTCAAACCTTTGGACTCACGTCTTCAATGATCTCCCCGCGCTAGCTGATGCCATTTGACGAACCTTTCGGGTCATCTCAGTGGTGATGTCAACTTCCTTGGCCTCAGTCCAAGGGTGGTTGACATGACCTGGGATGGATGAAAATCGATCCTACAACTCTGAGAACAATTGGCATCCCAAGGGAAAAAGCTCACCTGGAAGCTCTATCAAAGCCTGCAGGCCTAGCATTGGTGAAATCTATGATGAACAAAGGCCCAACACGTGAGCCGGTGTATGGGTGTCCTCCTAAAGGAGTGGCAATTCTTGTCGCAGCTGTGCCTCAGCTTCTGGTGCAGTGCCCGTTGGATTTTCACCAAGTATTCAGCACCAGGCAGGCTGATCGCTGGCTCGCAAGCCATTGGTCCGATAGACCACCCTCACACGGCTATGGCCGGAGGTCAGAATGTCCAGATCGTTCGGTAGCAAGTCAATTGAAGGATGAAACTATGTGAAACTGCCCTCTCCAGCCGTGGGTGGGGCAGCGGGACTGCTGCCCCAAATCTGCAACTGCATGCATTCTCCAAAAAGCGGCGAACCTGCTTCCATGAACTGGCCCAGCCTCTTTCCATTTGGCCGATCCTGATCACATTGGAGTATAGCACAGCACATTCGCAAAAGATTTGTAAGAGCTCTGGCATCATTTGGATCTGTTTGTTTGCCCATCGGCTTGCTATGCTTGCTTGGGTCGGCCGCTCGCTTGGGTCATGGTGAAACCCCTTGAAGGTCGGTGGGAAGGAGAACCCCAGCGGACCAAAGGTCCTGAAACTCTGTCTTGCTTTCCACCTGGCGACATGCGCGGCTTGCAGTAGCAAACCCCAAATCCCACAAGCAAAATGCACACACATCATCACACATCTGGATGAACCAATAGCACATGATGCACACATCCAAGCCACGTGTCACAAACAAGCCCTGTAGTGAGTGCCTGCCGCACGTGGCGTTTTTCGGTCATGTGGTAGACCTGCAATCCGTCAGCCCGCTCAAAAATGCATGGAAGTGCTTGTCCCTCCATGCTGGGTATAGCTTCTTCGGGAGCCTGCTATCTGATGCCCTCCTGATACATGTGAAGTGCGCAGGATGTGGTTTAAACATATATATATACGTGCAGTTTAGCAGTGCTAGCCCACACAGCCAAGCCAACATGCAACTTCCAAGGGCTTTCAGGCCGGCCGTTAAGAGGTACAACTGACATCAACTGACCAAGTTGCGTCTGGTGGCTGTTAGTTCCTTGCACCAGCTATCTCGGCCATTGCGGTGGAAAAGCGCTTCACTCGGGCGTGGCGGTGCGGATTCATCGGCTGCGCCTTGTTCCGAGGTGGCGGCACGTTGCGAAGGCCCTCTGGCCTGGCAACCGGGAGGCTGGTGGCGACGCTGGTGGCGCTCCGGTGGCGGTTCGTGGCTCATTAAAGCACGTCTTAAAAGCAAAGTTCTACAATGGCTAGGGCTACAACATGATGATCCACCAATACTTGGCTACGAACCGCAAATACTTCATGATGATCATGGTTGGGCTACATTACATTATTACATGGCTGACTTGGAGTATTGTTTCCAGTGGCCACGCCACGACTGGCACACGCTGCACAGCAAGGAGGTCGCGAACTCCGCAACTCAAAATTTGCCGGGCATCACTTCTCGATGTGTAACCTGAGAAGTCATGGGCTCGGCAAATACATCAGAATCAGAATCACAAACGTTGCCCAAAACATAGTATTCATGGAGTAAACCCGCTGCATAAGCGGAGTCAACTCCTAGTGACCTAGCCTCAGGCCTAGCCTGTTTTGATTTGGAGAGCACATCCCTGGCAAAAACATTCTTTATTTCGGAGATTGTTATCTCTCCCACTCCTGTTCTCCAAACATGCCTTTCTTCTGGCCAGCGTGGCTGAACTTCTAAGGCCACAGGCAACCCGGGCTCCATCAAAGGTCGCTTGCCAGGTCGCCAAGCAAGTGTCTGGCAAGGAGGCCACTGGGTAAACAAGAATGGTTCCAATCACTGATAGCCCCAAACTCCAAAAGGAAATCCTCGATAAAACACCTTCCTTTTCGTCACGTTGGCTTGTCCGTACTCACTGAAAGCATCATCTCTGGCAAAGTCGAGTGAAACCTGAAAACCTAAAACTTGACTACGTGATACTACGTGGCTGTCTTTGGCCCGTGTGACACCAAATTTTTGGACAAGGCTACACCAGCCGCTTGCCGCATCATGATCGGAACGCCTGCGCCATCACCCACCGGGCCCGTCACTCCGCCGGCGGCACGGGGGCCGAGGGCCAGTTGCACCGCTGAGGCGGTGGGCTCGGACTCTGCGCTGGCCTTGCTCTCCAACATGTATTCCTCTGCGGGGCCTTTAATGGCAGCTGCCAGCCGGGCCTCTCGACTGAGGATTTCCACGGTTCCACCCTGGAGGATGGCATGTATACGGCCAACATCCATCAGGGAGTTGTTCCCAACTTGCCCACACATGTTAGCACCATAGGCACCTACCTGCCCCAGTGGCCCTACAATGACTGCATGGTCATCACCTGCCGCGATGGAAAATGCACCATCAGGTATAAACAAGTCGGTGGGTTCGGTGACAGTGAATCGGTCGGGGCAATCCAACGACATCGGATCTGCTGGCATGACCCCATAACCCCAAGCCTTCACTTGATACACATCATCTGCACAGTAACTTTGGCTCCCACCAGCTGCGATGATCAGCTGTTTCCGCGCCACGGCAGTGGGAGTGGGCTGAAAATCAAAGCTTCCATTCCCGATTTGGCCATGATCATTGGCGCCCCAGGCCAACACAGTACCAGTCCGAGTGAGAGCGAGGTTGTGGGAGATTCCAGCCACAACCATGGTGACCCCAGTGCGGATGACCTGGAGGAATTCCAAACCGGGTTTGGTGTAGCCCATGCCAGCTGCCAAGACTTCGCCAGTTTCCTGTTGTCAGGTCTGGTGTTTGGAACGTCAGCCCAAAGGGGACTAGGCAGCTAGGAAACACACCGTTATGAATTTCAGAGGCCATCAGCTTGGGGGTGCACCTGCCCCCAAATTTCAAGCATTTAAAATTACATTATTTCGAGATCCCCGTTGTTACCGACTACTCTATCCAGAACATGGTTATATACGATAATTTTTCACGCAACAAAGATTTTAAACTGGAAATTGAAAAAATCTTCTGTTGTGACTGACCAAACTGACTGTGTAAAGAGTCGTCCGTGTCCGTGTCATCCATTTGCAGGACCCATTTTAGATAACCCGTAAACGACGCGAGTAAACGCCAGATAAAATGCCGGCAGTGATGCCAAATGAAATGCAGTCCGCTATGGCAAATAGGATGCCAACAATTTTGCCAGATAGAACTCAGAGTATATGCCCCGTTATTATGCCAAGTAAAATGCCACGACATCCTTGATGGCAGAACAGTTGCCGGAACACATGCCGGGACTGAAGTTGGTCCATAAGTCACAGCACATGCCAGATATGGAACACGTCAAAACACACGCCAACAAAATTATCAAAACACAGTTCGGAACGTTCCCTAGCCTTATGGCAGGTGATGTGCCAGAGCACAAACCAGACTTGATGCCAGAACGAGCGTCAGAACACCATATCAATCCGCACAAAACGCCCTTAAGGGCGGGGATCACTCGGAGTATCTCGAAGTATCCCCGTTGCTACCGGCTATTTTTGGATTTTGACTCATTTCTAGTTTTCTACATCTGTCTACTTGGCAACTATTCTTGCATTCTGTGTGCCATACATTCTTACAGTCAATTCTATCTAGCAAATATTACGACCTTCTATCTGGAATACATTTTTGACATTCTCTGGCAGGTTCCGGTGCTGGAGCTGGCCGTTGCTGTCCGGCAGCGCCCACTGCGATTTTGCGCTTGCTGTTGTGGTCCGGTAGTGCCTGCCCACTGCGATCTGGTACTTGCATGCTGCTGAGGTCCACCGCAAGGCCGGGCTATCAAAAAAATATACATTGCCGTCAAAAAACTGTCAGTGTCTTACCCCCTACTAAGGGCTGCGCCTGCTACTGCGAAGCGCGTTGGCAGGGCTGCGCGATTGGGATATTGATGTGCAGATGTCGTGGCAGGGGCAGCAATAATGTGAGCGCCTTAAATTGCAAATCTCATGGCGGTCACAGCACTTGGTGAACCTCGAAGTGCAAATGTCGTGGCAGGCGCAGCACTTTGTGAACCTCGAAGTGCACATTTCGTGGCAGGCACAGCACTTTGTGAACCTCGAAGCGGTTGAGGTCCGGCAGTGCCCATTGCCATCTTGCATGTGTGGTTGAGGTCCGGCAGTGCCCTCTCGATCTGGCACGTGCGGTTGAGGTCCGGCAGTGCTGAGGTCCGACAGTGCCCCTTGTGATCAGGCACGTGTGTTTGAGGTCCGGTAGTGCCCACTGCGATCTGGCACTTGCAATTGAAGTTCGGTAGTGCCCACTGTGATCATGCACTTGCAATTGTTGTCTGGTAGTGCCCACTGCGATTTGCCACTTGCCCTGACTTGCTGGCAGGGAGGGGGTGGAGGAGGAGAAGGAAGAGGACAGGAGGAGAACAGAAGAGCTCTGATAACTAAAACCCTTAACACGGTAGGCAGGGAAGAACACCAAGGCCAACAAATCAAAGACTGCTAAAGCGTCATCACCGCACCGAGCATCCGTTAGAACCAGGGACTGGTAGGATCCAGCACTGACCACTTCCGCCCGAACATTTCCGGGTAGTGGTGTAACCATTGCTGCACGACGCTTCTCTTGAGTTCCATCCCCCAGTTGACCATAGTCATTGTTTCCCCAAGTGAGGAGCTCACCATCTTCAGTCACAGCCAAAAAATGTTTCCACCCTCCAGCTGCATGCTTGATAGCCTTGCCACCGGTCTCCACCCGGGTTGGGACTACCTGCTTGGCCACACCGCTGCCAATTCCCAGGATGCCATCCTCATTGGAACCCCAGGCCCACAACTGCCCATCCAAGTCGATCATCATCGACGAGTATCTCCCGGCGAACACGAATTGAGCGCGCCCAGGTTCGATCACAGTCACTGGGAAGGGGATGTCCTACAAATGACGCGTTGTTTTCGCGCGACAACGCTGATGCTCAACGCGCGGGTTTTGAAATGGTTTGGGTACGCAATGGGGCCCCACACATTGAGTTTTGACATTGTTGAAGGGAATCGTGGCGGGGGTATTTGTTACATAACGTTTGTTCATTGAATCGCGCGTACAGGTTGAAGCATGGATGTGCTCACACGAGTGGCAGCATGTGGCAGCACTGAAAAAATAACCAACTACATAGTAATCGTTTGACTTGCTCTGCTCGGCGAACGGTGAGCCGTGTCGTGAGGCTGTGCACCCCCAAAAAGGCACTGACCAACCTATTTTTGCAAACCACCCTTGGCACACGCGCAATGCGGCGGAGGGCTGCTGAAGAACAAACCAACAATTTCCGACATGTGCCACCGTTCAACGATACAACCAACTTGCACAACACAACTGGCGTGGCGAAACTATTGCACAGGCAACACGGGTCAACAACACCTAACCAAAGGTTTTAGCATCCATCCACCTCTTGGTTTATGGTTTTGAAGGAATTCGGCGTTCCGTCCTCCAAACTGTCGTTGCCAACTTGGCCATGTGAGTTGCTGCCCCACGCTAAGACTTCGGCGCGTTCAGTGACCAGCAAACTGTGCGCGCCACCCGCTGCAACACGGCAAAATCGATGCAAACCTTCCATGGCAAAGCCTGTCACTATGGTCCAGCTACGGGACAAATTGGTGCAAGTAAGGCACCGCCACTGAACCAAGTTTGCAGGTTCCACCCCGTAGTCTTCTCTCTAAGTTGGCTTTTCGGCATGTCGACAGCGGCCGGGGCCGCAGCGCCAACATCATCATTCAACATATGTTAGTTTTTCACCGACCGGTTCCTGTTGGGGTTCTACCTGAGAAAAAACTGGCCACACTCACTGGCCGCGCCCCTGAACTCTGTGGCCGATTGGTCCCAACGAGTCGTTTTGAAACTGTTTGGGGTCGATGCTGGCATAATTGATTCAATTATAGGACCGGATAACCCCACATGTGAACAACTTCGAAAGATTGAGGCTGCAGGTGTAAAGTGCGGAAGAGTGAGCGTGGGGAAGAGACTGGCGAGACAGATATAAGGCGTGAGGGTCTCTGTGTGTACGTGAGGTGTGTGTTTGTGTGTATGCGCTTGTTCGTCAGTGTGTATCAGTGTGTGGGTGGATGTATGCTGCTTGGCGCTTGTACTAAAGTTGTACTAGAAAGTCGCCAGTTCTCATCTTCCAGCTCCACAGATTGCTCCGCGTACTAAAGTTGTACTACAAAGTCGCCAGTTCTCATCTTCCAGCTCCACAGATTGCTCCGCGTACTGAAGTTGCACTACAAAGTCGCCAGTTCTCATCTTCCAGCTCCGCAGATACTCCGCGTACTTAAAATTGTACTACAAAGTCGCCAGTTCTCATCTTCCAGCTCCGCAGATTCTCTGCGTACTAAAGTTGTACTACAAAGTCGCCAGTTCTCAGCTTCCAGCTCCACAGATGCTGCGTGCCTGGCACGAAATCTGCACATGGAGGTTCACAAAGTGCTGTGCCTGCCACGAAATCTGCGCATGGAGGTTCACAAAGGGCTGTGCCTGCCACGAAATCTGCACCGCGAGGTTCACACAGTGCTGTGTGCTTGCCACGAAATCTGCACATGGAGGTTCACACAGTGCTGCGCCTGCCACGAAATCTGCGCATGGAGGTTCACACAGTGCTGTGCCTGCCACGAAATCTGCGCGTGGAGGTTCACAAAGTACTGCGCCTGCCACGAAATCTAAAGTTGTACTACAAAGTCGCCAGTTCTCATCTTCCAGCTCCCCAGATACACCGCGTACTAAAGTTGTACTACAAAGTCGCCAGTGCTCAGCTTCCAGCTCCACAGATTGCTCCGCGTACGGTTCACACAGTGCTGCGCCTGCCACGAAATCTGCGCATGGAGGTTCACACAGTGCTGTGCCTGCCACGAAATCTGCGCATGGAGGTTCCCAAAGTGCTGTGCCTGCCACGAAATCTACGCATGGAGGTTTACAAAGTGCTGCGCCTGCCACGACATCTGCGCGTGGAGGTTCACAAAGTACTGCGCCTGCCACGAAATCTAAAGTTGTACTACAAAGTTGCCAGTTCTCATCTTCCAGCCCCCCAGATACTCTGCGTACTAAAGTTGTACTACAAAGTCGCCAGTTCTCATCTTCCAGCTCCCCAGATACTCCGCGTACTAAAGTTGTACTACAAAGTCGCCAGTTCTCAGCTTCCAGCTCCACAGATTGCTCCGCGTACTAAAGTTGTACTACAAAGTCGCCAGTTCTCATCTTCCAGCTCCACAGATTGCTCCGCGTACTAAAGTTGTACTACAAAGTCGCCAGTTCTCATCTTCCAGCCCCGCAGATACTCCGCGTACTAAAGTTGTACTACAAAGTCGCCAGTTCTCAGCTTCCAGCTCCACAGATGCTGTGCCTGCAACGCAAAATCTGCACATGGAGGTTCACAAAGTGCTGCGCCTGCCACGAAATCTGCGCCGGTGCCCAGCCGACGCCAGACGACGCCAGACGACGCCAGGGCGTACATCCGACCCCTTGGCAAGCAGCAAAGTGCTGCGCCTGCCACGAAATCTGCGCCGGTGCCCAGCCGACGCCAGACGACGCCAGGGCGTACATCCGACCCCTTGGCAAGCAGCAATGTGCTGCGCCTGCCACGAAATCTGCGCCGGTGCCCAGCCGACGCCAGATGACGCCAGGGCGTACATCCGACCCCTTGGCATCCGACCCCTTGGCAAGCAGCGGGCGTGTTGGAGATGTTGTGTGAGTGATGTTGTGTGTGGGATGTTGTGTGAGTGATGTTGTGTGTGGGATGTTGTGTGAGTGATGTTGCGTGCGAGACGTTGTGTGTGGGATGTTGTGTGAGTGATGTTGTGTGCGAGATGTTGTTGTGAGAGATGTTGTGTGAGTGATGTTGTGTGCGAGACGTTGTGTGTGGGATGTTGTCTGAGTGATGTTGTTGTGAGAGATGTTGTGTGAGAAAGTGCTGCGCCTGCCACGAAATCTGCGCCGGTGCCCAGCCGACGCCAGACGACGCCAGACGACGCCAGGGCGTACATGAGGAAGGAGGGAGGAGGACGAGCGAGGAGGCGCAGCAAAAAAACAAGAACCCCACACAACAGTGTGGGGAAATTTTTTCATAGTAGGATTCTAATTTTGCACATTGTATGCAATATTGTTCAGGATTCGGAGCAGCTGCGTATAGCCAAATCAAGTGGAAGAAATACATTGCGGTGTACAGTGTGCCAATACCACACACAACGGAATGGAAATGACTTTCGGCAAGCAAGTCTGGCAAAGTGTGCCATATGGCATCCAACACTAACATGGTCATCATCAAACACCGTTGTGCGTCTCACAAGTTTCGCCGAACAAAATGCACCATTGAACTACTTATTTCGTTGACGTGATTATGTTGGCGTCATAGGTCGCCGATTGAAACATGTAAACTCACTACCGCGTCGTTGTTGGCCTCCATGTCACTGTCGTTCTGCGCTAGACTTGTGCCGTATGTTGAAAACCCACATTGCCGCTCCAAATGTCGCAGTTGCATGTTGCACGCGTTGCCGTACATGCCGCGGCGTGCTTGGCGATCTGCGGACGCTGTTGTACCGAGCAGTGGGCATTACTTCAAGCGCTCAGAAGCAAGAACCCCACATTTGCTCAATTGGGTGTTGGTGTGTGTTTGAAAGAACTTACGCGGCTTAAATCGCGCAAAACCACGCGGCAGGGGCAGGCACAAGCCGCCAGCGCACGGCCCACACAACTCGCGGATACTCGCGGCCATGGGGGCCCGCGGGGGACGAATTAGCGGATGTTTTCACCTGCGCTTGTTGGCATAGCGGCGGGCGCTGGACGTTCGTTTGTTCACCATGCCTGCGCCACATGGGCTGGTTCCGAAGTGCACACGCAGAATCTTAAAAAATCATGGGGCAAGTGCGAGGGGTCTGCCGGTGGGAAGTGCGAGTGGTTTTGGTCAGATCGATAGGTGCAACCTGCATCAGCTTGTTCTACAACCATTTCCTTTCAACGTGTTGTTCCCTTGGGGCCACTGTGTACGATGGCCTTTGCGATGTTTATGGAATGGTGGCGGCAACGAACGTCGGGCGATGCGCACGTCCCAAGTGGGGCTTTGTTGGATGAGGGGTGAAATGGGTGAAACCCGACCAACGGATGCAGAACCAGCCCTACACTAGCAAATGGGAATGTTCCCAGCGCAGTGCAAACAACAACTCCAAACAGTAATGTCGATGTAGGATTAATCAACCGGCCCCCCCTTCTAGGTCAACAGGGTTTGAGATAGTGTTTGAGATTTGAGATATTGAGGAGGACATCCCCCTAATAAAGGTGATGACCTGATGATGGATGACGAGATGAAGACCTGATGGGTGATGGTTGAGTGTATGGGACATGAGGAGATGAGAGTTTGAACCATGATAACCAAGAAAGCTTTGAGTGTATCGGCGCAAGTTTGGTAGGATATCAGATACGATGGATCAGAGAGCCACGCCAGTTGGATCATTGAGGTGAGGCTATTTGTGGTGAGGGTGGATCCAGAGAAGCCGTCAAAAGGATTGGTGAGCAGGATGGGGCAGTTGAGAGGTGGCGGTGAGAAACAGGAAGAACAGGAGATGAATATATTGAATACTAGCAAAACGAAAACAATAAAAACACCATATATACACAATAGTAAACTATATATGTTCTGCGGCAGCTGGGGTTGCTTGATGGGGGAGGTGGTCCCACTATTGCGGGGGTAGGGCCTGTGTGAGGGGGTCCCTTTCTGAGCTTGAAAAAGTTAAGGTTTTGATAGAGCTTGAATAAGGGAAAATGAAAGACTTTTACTAGATAATTTTTGTGGTTTTGGGGGGTGGTTGGTAGCATAGAAGAAAGAAAGTAAACCCAGTAGTAGAAAAATACATTAAATAATACATACATACTTGGAGGCTCTTCTTGGTTGTTAAGTAGTTGCACTATATACTATGTACATAGTCTACATGCTATCTAGTTAGTCGACTTAAGCTATTTTTGATAACAGCGTTAATAAGTATGCTAAGTGGTCTTAAACATGCCCCCAAAACTAGACCCCCCAAAAAAAGAATACTTTTGCCAAGTCACCAGCCGCTGGCTTTGAAGCACCTGCGTGGGAAAGAAAGGCCGGGAACCCAATATGTCATGTGGACTGTACATGTACCATGTCTTGACCCCACTGGTGATAGGATCATTCATATAGGACACCATTCATGCCATGACCGCTTGCAGGGCAGTATGCTTGTGAGCAGGTTTTTTGCTTTCTTTACACGAAAGGGGTATATAATATATAACATATGGTAACATGACGTGGCACGATATCACATCACATGGGAGGGACCAGCTGCAACCCAACACTGTATTTACCTCCTCACTACCATTGCGTCTTCACCTTTGAGGCTGTACATGCAACATGTCTTGACCTCTTTGGTCTCAATCGTTATGGGCACATCCCTCACTTTGTACATCTGGCCATGGATGTGATCCCAAGGCCTTAGAACCGTCAGAACCATGGCTCCTTGTCTCAAGTGACACATCACCTGGCCAACCCCCTCCGAGAACTCCACCACATCGTCCTTGTGGACCATCTGACCGTCTTGGGCCCGTGTTATCCACGAAGTCTTCACTTCGCCGTCACCGCGACGCACAAGTCGAGCAAGATCAACACTGGCGGCCTTCTCATTTACCAACGATACACCGACATGAAATGTGTCTTGCCTTAAGTCCTAGAGCTGTACATGGATGATGTCTGCAAGAATGCTCTTCTCAAAAGACTGGTTGAAGTTGCAAACAGGACCACCGAAACGCTTTACCAGTCTATGCTTTCGCTCACGACAAAAGCATGAGAGAAGGCAACCAAACCGCTCAAGGAACTCATCCTCGTGTCCCGCACATTTGCCGGCGCGGCATCCACCAGCTGTTTAAGCGCTTTCAGCTGTGCGATCATGCACAAAAGTCTGCAGTGCACTCCAGGTCAGGCACGGACATGAACATGATCATGAACATACTCATGGACACCAATTCAAATGCCAAAGAATCTCCAAAAGCAGTTCTAAAAGTTAAGTGACATGAAGAAAGAAGTGACATGAAAGAACATCGTCATTCATGAAGAACAGCGACATGAAAGAACAGTGACATGAAAAGCCCAAGGGCATCCAAGATCAGCTCCAGATCGTCACAGTAAGTAATATGACTTTGACACGACTCTGCAACAGCAATGAGCATCAACGAACAAGTCAATTTCAGTGTTGACATTGTTTGAGCTATATTACATGTTATCTCGACAAGACAAGAGCTCTCGATACTTTTTGAATGGCCCACTGGCGTGGAGCTGTACAGCTATATGCTGCGACATATTTCACAAACATTGCTATACCATGTGACACTTATCCCACTCTGCGCTTTTTGGCTGGAGGGGAGGTGTTCGGCAGGGCTTGCGTCGACGATCTCCTCCAAGGCATTCTCATTTGGCTTGAAGACATGTGGCTTGAAGACCAAACAACGATCACTGATCAGACCAAGGTCTTTGACAATGGTGACCTTGGGCCATGCTTTGTTCCACATGACAAAGTCGCGCAGTAAATCCTTTTTGGCGTCTCCGTGGGTCACTCGCTCCTCAGTGTGCACAGAAACCCCTTGTATAGAATGAACGGGTGTGCACACATGCTTCACGCGTGACTTGTGAATGACTCGTGACTAGTGAATCACTCATGTTGAATCATTTGTGAAACACTTGTGAACGACTCATGTTGAATCACCTATACTCGACGCAATTAAAGACCGTCGAGCTTCATAATCAAAGTAGAATTTGGCATATAAGCATGTTCGCTGGCGGCGGCAATGTCCAGGCCATAGTTGTCTTGGACTCCTGCCTGTCTACTTGCGCTCAGATAAATGGGCATCTTCATGGTGACTTTCTTCCAGTGGCCATTCCAGAGCGATCTGAACTCACTCCGGTGTGGCTTGTGGTTCTCATCGTCCAGCCATGCAAGTTGCATGAACTTCACCTCTTCATCGCCCATGAATGCTTTTCCCTTCATGTCACTGATCGATCAAAGTGCTATTTCCCTTGAATGATGTCACGAAAGGCTATGTATAGAGTTCAATGCACATTCATGAACAAGGAAGCTCACTGCAAATGTCGGCATGGAAGTGAAGGACAATGCAAGAGTGGTGACTCTTTTAAATGTGTGTCACTTGCCCGCAGCCACTGCGCTCATGACTGACCACGGGCGTCATGGAGAAACTTGGAATACTCCTTTAATTGTCAAGTGCCTGCAACCAGTGCGCTCATTGACCGCGGGCATCATGGAGATTCGATGTGCATACATGGAAGAATTGCTTCATGTGTGTCAAGTGTCCTTTGTGCAGGTTAAACTATATTACCAATTTCACTAGAAGGAGTAGCGCCGCCCCAATTTAAATATAGTGACCGCAGCCAGTGCATAGTCGGAGGAGACATCAACACCCACAGCGATTCATACTGTCCAAAGCCGGTCGTGATGACATCGTCTAGCAACCTCTCATCCCATCACTCATTGATGGAACTGCTCCTTAGTGCAAGATTCAATGTACTGGATGTGGTTGCACCTGAAACCTAGCTGGGTTTGCTGACATGCAATGTCATGACATGAAGGTGTTCTGACATGCGGTAAAGGAATGCCCGGTCAATGAGCAAATATGGCCTGTCGACGAGCAGTGTTGTGAAGGGAGTTGGCGAAAACCACGTGAATGACTGTATATAAAAGTATATAATGTATATGTCTTCATGAGCTTGCTGCATCAACCCTTAAAGCCACATGCACGTCAACCCTGATTGCCCTTGCTCTTACCCAACGGACTCCTGCAAGCACAGTTCTGAATATTCGGGTGGTCTCCAAAAGTATACTAGTAGTAAGAGTAGTCAGAGTAGTCGGGGGTCTCCAAAAGAAGCCTACACAAGCTCTGCTCACAAATGGACTTGAAACAATACCAGTCCAGGCTCCAGCACCCTGCCCAGACTCTTCCAACCCATGTTCAACCAAGTCCTTTCAAAGCACACGGACAGCCCACACTGGCAGCATGAAAAGGATGGCCAAGGTTACCATGATCTTCCATGCAAACAAAAATATTGTAATCAATCTACAAAAAATTCACAGGAAAACATTCTTATATCAATTGACAATCTTCTTAATGTATATATTTATGTATGTATATATTTTTGTCAATCTACCAAAATATGTCATTCCTGACTACAAAATGTTATCCATTGATAAAAGTATGGTTTCTAGTATGTTTCAATTCCTTGGCCATCCAAAAGTCCGTGAACCTGATGTCTACATCTCAAAGGCAAATGTGATTGGCATCAACAGCCTAAGAACGTTCAGTACCCTGTGAGCAACATTTCAATCTTCAAACCACTCACTGACCTCTGAGCCTTGCCCATCTGTACGAGAGCCTGAAAGGACTACCTCTGACATGTTGGCAACCGCAGTCCATTGTAGGACCTGTCGGAGAACGTATGTTGCATGTGAAGCATATCTATAGAACCAAAAACTCAGAGCATCGAGAGCATACCTATAGATCAACCATGAAGCATGTCTATATGAGGTAGACTGCATGTATACATGTGTGATTGCAATTGCAGCTGATGCCTTCAGAGATCGTTGCTGCCCCTGCCAGGTGTCCTCGATTGCGACCTCCCCATGCCAGGTCTCATTTGCGTGGTCATGAGCTTTGTGCACATGGACATGGCTTTGTGCACATGAATATGCACATGAACTTGCATTCTCATGACCGTGAACATGTGTTCCATCATCAAACCAATAGCTCAGAAGCCAACCCAAACCAAGTGTGCGGGGCCATCCCACTGCGTGAACTGCCCACTCACGTAGACGCCGTTGCCCCTTCGATCTCGTCGAGGTCGAGCGAGTACACTGGGCACATTAGCCCACTGAGGTCCCACCACCTCATGGCGAGATTGACTCAACGAGATTGACCCACCCTGGTCAAAACCATGTCACCATCCATCAAACTGAGAGGAGTACCGGCATCATGTTCATGAGCATCATCTGCTGCATCTGCTGTTGCGGCATCATCAGCTGCTGGTCCTGAACCATCATCATGTTCATGTCTGTCTTGATACCGCCACAAACAGAAGCATATATGCGCCATCCAATGGACTTCAGTCAATGACCATCTGTGGCATGGATGTTGGTGCCATGGATTCCTGATACCAATGGAGCCACCTGGGAATTATCATGATGAGGAATGATGTCATGTGTACATGTCTAAAACGCATGCTGCACTTGCAATTTTCCACTTGGATTGGCCTGCGAAAAATAAGGCCCCCACAAGTCCGGTTCGACCTGCTTGAAATGCAGGTTTTGAAGGGGGAAAACCGGACTTGTGGGGATCTTTTTCTCACATGCCAATGCAAGTGGAAAATTAGCATGCTGCACTATCATCTTGAATGTCTTGTGGTAGCATGCAGTCAGAGGAGCTGAATCTGTTGGTGAAGCAGGGCGAACAGCTGGCGGCGGAGGAGGAAACGATGGTGGAGGAAGCGGAGGTAGGCGGCAGCTCGAGGCTCAGCAACTGGAATAGGTGGGCCTTTTGGTGGAAGTGGCACAGTCTGCAGCACAAGCTTCAAAAACGTCTTACGAAGAAATGACATGTCATGATCGACCACATGGAAGCATCATCGAGCCTTACCCTTCACCTTTTTCCCTTCAGCCGACGAAGGCTGACCCTTCGAAGGCTGAACTGGCATGGCCTGACAGAAAACACACTTACAAAGGTAAAATGTCTTGCAATGATCATCGATGGTCAATGTGTTGCAATCATGGTTAACAGAAATCATACTGTGCAAGAAATCACACTGACATAACTCATGATTGTCGCATGTACTTGCAATGCGTTGCTTTCTTTGCAGTGGCGGCGTTTGCAGGTGGTGGTGGATTGATCACATTGATCAATGATGATGCCTTCGAGGATGTTGCACTAGCCGCCTTCTGTGGTGTAATAGCCGCCTTCTTTGGTCATTCCTGTAAGATGTTGGATAGGACTTGAGGTTTACATGATGACACTTGATGACCCGTGTCCTTTGTCTTTGGCCTCATGACTTCCGCCCGCGCAATTCTTGCAAACCATGTACGTGCATGTATGCAGTCAAGCCACTAAAGACACCTTACGCTCGGTCTTCTTTTCCTCCTCCTCGCGCACGTCCTGCTCAGCCTCCTCGTGCACGTCCTGCTCCAGGAACATGTATATAGCATGTTGAACTTAACTTGGTACAATATAGTCTTGAAAGTATACAGCGTACTCAACTCAATCAGGTCTGGTCTCCTCATGTTCCGGTGAAGGCATTTTCCCTCCACGTCCAAAACGACGCGGTCGTAGCTCCACCTGCCAGTACTCTGAACACTGAAATACAATATATATATATGTATATAGTTTATATATATATATATCATGTATTAATAAATTATAATCGATGTGTCCGCTGACATGTTTGAAGAAACCATGACGCCTCCAAAGATGATGGCGCCCACTCCTGCCCACGGAGATGCTCCGAGCCACGACGCGCAGGGTCGTTGTTCCTGCTGATGTTCCTCCACACCGTGTTGTTGCTCTCACCTCCTGGAAGGTGCGCTTGCTCTGATCCTGCTATTATTGTAAAGCTCATGTAGTGCAAAAGTAAAGTTCATGTCGTCCAGCCTTCTTGGATCCTCCACTTCGCCGGCTGGCACCGAGCATTCTTCACCCATGACACCCGGGCAGCCATAGAGTTCCAAGCCCATCCGCTCTCCTCCTGGCACTTGGCACACGCGCTCACAAAATACATGTTGTGGTTATATAATGTCATGCTCACAAGGGACATGCCATATAGTTGACAGTCTGCTCAGACTTTCCTTTACGTTCTTTCTTGGCTGAAAGCTCTACACCCTTAATCAGATGTACCAACACTGCATGGGATAACTCCATCCACATGGTACTCGTGCCGGCGCCATCGTAGAGGATATGCACTGGCAATTCATCCACGCCTTTCTCTCCCACAGCAGGATGTGTGAACTGCAAGACTCTCAGGCACAAATGCGAGTCAGACATGCCTGCCCTCTTTCGACGTTTCCTGCTCTCACCACCTGCATCATCCTGGCAAAGCACCTCGTGCAGCGTGGCATCAATCAAGCTTTGCCTAGACTTCAGGAGCTTGTCCAAGAATTCACAGTCCGCAGAAGTCTGGTTGGTGGCATTCTTTGTCAAACCCAAGCTTTTGCCAGCCACCCACCGAACAAAACCTCTGTCCCACTTGGAAGATTCGAAGAACCTCATGTCGTCCACCACCTGCTGCTTGGGACACCATGTGGTTCCATCTTCCCCACTCCAGACAACCACCACCTGTGTTTCCAAGGTGAATGCTATGAGGCTTTGTTGGAAGCAGGGGGTCAGGCTAGTTTTTTGGCCAACATGTCTCGTTCAGCTTCACCAAACAGACTTTGTGTTCGGGAGCTCCAGACTGTTTTTATACTGGCCAGTCTCCAGATGTGCACGAGCTGAGGAGGGGGGCTTCCCCATCCAGAGCATCGGTCGAACCGGGGTCCTCGAAAAGGAGACTGCGGGCGAAGGCTGTTTGAGCCGCATGGGCGAGCAGGCCCGACCAGCGAGCAATGTATGCCTGGGCTGTTGCTTGCCTCAAGGGTGCAGGTACTCCACGGCTGCGGGCTTGGGCCAAGGACCTGATGAAGGTCGCCGCCTCCCCGCTCCATCGGCCCCCCACTTCCATGGCCACCACAACTAGACGGCACCGCCCCCCATGAAGGAGTTCCGGGTAAGTCCGTTTCTTTGCTCGCCGTGCATCTGCCAACGCTGCCCCGGTGAAGTCCCCCCGCCGTTGCCGAGGGTGGCCTGTGCTAGTAAGGGGGGAGACCAATGTGGTGTCCACTGCCAATTGGGCTCCTTGATGCAAGGGCAGTCCATTTGCTATGACTTCAATGCGTCTGCTGTCCAAACGCTGAACTGCGGGGACGTTCAAGTCGGACAGGAGTGTGTGCGTTACCCTGGCCCCGGCCTCTCTGCATACCCGAGCCGCTGCCCGTTCCAAGGCCCCCCCTGATTGAGCACACGCTGCGCGATGGTCGCCAAGCAAGTCCAAAGTGCGACGGCATCGGCAGGTGCGAGCTGCCAAGGGAAGAGGGAGACGAAGACGGCGAAGCAACTAGATGCGGAAGAGATGCGAGGGGTATGTGAACTCTGGGCTGCCGGGGATTGTGGTGAAGGTGCGACTGGAATGTGGTCCTGACTGGGAGATCAACAAGGCTTGGCTGGCGGGGTCGAGGGTGTTGAGCAACTGGGTTCGGAAACTGGTGTGGATGGCTGCGGCGGCTTTGCGTTGCCAACCTCGCTCGAAGGGTCCGTCAATGGCGGTGTGCGGTGTCCGGGGCGGGGACGCGCCGTTGAGGATTTCTAGCCATGTTGGGGGGTTCCAGTCGGGGCCCTGCAAGGCGTCAGCTGCATCAAGTGCGGCCTGGACCGAGTGTGGTGCTGGGTGGGAGCGCTCATGTCATGGTATCAATTGTGCTGTGAAGTGGGGCAATTGTTGGTGCAGTATGGGGAGGGTGTCCGCCCAAGAGGCCCAATATGCTGCGGGGGCAAGCACTGTAGCAGATGGCAGCCCAAGGCCGCCGAGTGCAAGTGGAAGGTGTGCTCTGCCAAGTGTTGTTGCTGTGAAGTCGGGTTGCCCCAACAGTTGACGTAAACAACTGGTGACCGCAACGTCATGTTCGGCCGCAAACTCGGTGGCGAGGGCCGGAGCTGTGGTGCGAAGGATATAATTGCTCCGGGGGCTGGCGCAAAACAACAACAAGAGCCAAGAGGCTTGGAGGTCACCCAAAGCAGGGATGCGCTGGAGCAACTGTTCATGGCTGTGGTTGATGTGCTGGAGTTGGTGCCGCACGTATGCTTCAGAACCTAGGGGAGTGCCGAGGACTGTGAGTCCTTGCTGGTGGCTGGGTAGGGTTGGGCTGCCGACCCACACATCTGGTCCCAGAGATGCCATGTTGGGGGGGAGGGTGCCGGAAGCATTCCACACGCGGGTTTTGCCACTATTGAGTTGGGCGTGCGTGCGCCTGTGAAGTTCGTGGGCCATGACGTCATAGACTTCGCGAACTCGGGTGGGGGGGACCACAGCATAAACGTCATCCAAGTAGGCCAGCAGAAGTTCGTTGGGATGAAGTTGCTCTTGAATGGCTTGTAGGGCCGCCCGCCTGTCCCAGGGAGAACAGCGCTGGCATTAGCGGGTCGCCTTGTTCGCCCCCTTCGCCCTGGCTGATGAGATGGGGGTGCCCGGTGTGGTCGTGCCAGATGTATTGCGAAGCTTGTCCATAGAACATTCGGACGAAGGGTAAACATCGGTTGACGATGGGGACGTTCATGAGGCCATGTAACATGCTGTGTCGTGAGATTGTATCATAGGCCCCGATGCCATCGACGGACAAGACTGTGTGTTGTGGATTGGACTGGGTGGCAACGGAAATGGCGCGGACCACGGCTTCGGTCCCTGCCCTGGTTGACAAAGCAAACTGGTGTGGGGCACAAGTTGTGTGTATGGCGGTGGCGTGTTGCTGGGCCAGGCTTCGGGCTACGAGGTGACGAAGCACGTCGCCGATGGCCCGGAGGGCCACCACCCGACCAAATCCGATTGCTGCTGCAATGCTTGTTGGGACTTGAGCATTGGCAAGTTGTTGGGCTACCGTGGCTAGCTGGGTCGTTGTTTCTTCATCGTCGAGCAAGAGCCGAAGAGTATCGGCAGTCAAGCCTGAGGGGCCAGCGGCCCCTTTTCTGCTTCTGCGGAGGTTGTGCACGATGGTGGCCGTGGGAAGTTCTGGTTGGTCTGGCTGGAAGTCGGTGATCGGTGCCCCGTAAGGTGCCAGGGGTCTTCGGCTGGGATCCCGCAGTTCGTCGAGGGTCTGCTGGGTGCGGGGGGCTGTGGGGCCGGCTGTGAGGGCTTGCCTGGCTGCCGACAGCCCGCCGAGTTGGACCAGCTGTCGTGCCGAGCTGCTCTGCTTTCTAGGCTCGGCTCACCGTTGTCGACGGGCGGCGTGAGGGTGGATTGGTCGGGGCACGCTTGCTGGATGAGTTGTTCCCACTGGCCCTCTTGAAAAGCGCGCATGCGGCGATGCCAATCGGCTTTTGGGAGGACTTTAGTGCCGGGGGGTCGGTGGAGCAGCATGCGGGGGAGTAGTAGCCAAAGGGTCCATGCCCGAGTGCTTTCGACGGGGGTCTGTGCGGCGGTGATGGAGACCAGAGCGAAACTGAGCGCTTGCCGGATGCGGCCTTTCAAGAACTGAGGAGGCCGTTGGAAGAAAAAACAACGTTGTTGTAGAATGCCGGGCAGGTCCACATCGTCCAGGGTGGCTAGAGCTTGGCGGAAGCGCCGGTCGTGTGTTGTCACCTGTGGGTCGGCAGGGCGGCTGTGGGTCTGTGGTACGAGTGGTGGCTGGGGTGTGTGGGTGCCGTGTTTCGCTGGCAGGTATTGAGTTGCCACCTGTGCTGCTGCTGCTGCTGCTGCTGCAGGTGCTGCTGGAGGAGGAACTGCTGTCGTCGGGCGGGTGATTGGCTGGCGGTTGGCCTCTTGTTGGGGTTGTGTTGCTGGATGTGGTTGGTGGAGGGGGTCCGGCTGGCGGTGGCACGGCCGGGCTGCGGGGTGCGAGGTTTTGTCGCCATTGGTCTGCGAGTGTGGCGGCACGGGACGCCCCATGGTCCCCAAGGTATGCTTGGAGGAGTGCCTCTTGCGCGGTGGCGGGGATATACCCACTGGGCAGCATGAGTTGCGCCACCGCCCAACTGAGGTGGACTTGAGTGCCAGGTGGCTGGCGAGCCCCTGCGCCGTGTAAGTTGTGCAGGATGCGTTGTTCGTAGGCTGGGAGCTGGTGGGGGCCCGGGTGTAGGCCCTGCAACGTGGCCAGAATGCCATGAAGACGTTGCCACGGGATGGCGGGGGCTCTCCTCAGCTGCAACACTAGCGGCTGCCAGTGTGTGAGGCCTAGTGGTTGAGCTTCCCATTGTTGTATGACTGTGGTGTCAAGTTGCCGGGCTGCGGCCAGAAGGACGGGTACGAAGAGCCAACTGTTGGTGGGGCCTGGCTGGTGGGCTGGTGGCTGGAGGGGGCCTGGTGGGGCCGGGGGGCTATCAGGCCTGGTCGGCGGGGCGTTGTTGTGGGCCTGTTCTGTATGTTCTGTGGGGTCGGGGTTTGGCACTTGCTCTGCTGGACAAGGGTGGATCACGGAAGGGGTGCGGCAACAAATCCATCCTCGTTCGGATCGGGTCATATCGATGGCCAAGGTGCGCGGACCATGTTGTGCACAACGTGGTCGTTCGGGTAGGCCTTGCAGGAGGGGGTGGTTTGGGCACAATGGTGTGTTGCAGCGCAAGCAAACCCATTCGGGAAGCCAAGTGTTGCTGCGCCGTTGGTAGACAGGCGCCCAGTCCATGTGGCGGTCGGGGAGTTCTTGCCAGGCTGTGTTGGCTTCGGGGTGCGCCGGGCCGGGTCAGCAAAGAGGCAAGATGTCGTGGGCGGGGCAACGGTGGAAAGCTCCGGACCTCGAGTATCAACTGGGACCAGCCTCTCTGGTAGGGTAAACCCTCGGCCTGTTATTGGGTTTGGAAAATGGTCTCTGAAGCATCATTCCATGGCTGGCGGCAAGTGGGACAGGCCGGGCGGGGCTGTTCGACGACAAGGTGTGCTGCGCACCCTACATGTAGGGAGTGGTGGCAGTGGGGCCACCGAAGGCGAGCTGTTGGCCCGGTGTTGGCACTGTGGATGCCCATGAGGCCAATGGGGCAGGTGGCCACTGGCTGCTAGCGTGGCGCAAGTGGGGTGGGGTGGTGGGAGCTGGTTGGACTGGCAAAGGGGCTGGGAGCGCGGCTGCTTCGCTGCTGTGGATGACGGGGGTGCTGGTTGAAAGTTCGTCTTTGCTGGGTGAAGTGAGGTCCACTGCGGTGAGGCGGCTTGTGCCGTGCTGAGACATCAGGATGGCAAGTACGGAGAACGAGAAAGAGGTGGCAAGGTGCAAAATCCAATGCATTCAGAACCAAAGTCCAAAGGCCACAGGTCAAGAACGCGGATTCCAGAAGGTGAGCAGTGAAACCGAAGTCCCACGAGGAATGTCGAGTGTTTGTTTTTTTTGTGTTTTTTTTTTGTGCGTTTTTTTTTTTTTTTTCGGCCGCTTGTCCCTTGGGGAGGGGTGGGCTACTTTGCCTCTTCGACCGTTGAAACACAGCTGTTTTTATACTGGCCAGCTTCCAGATGTGCCAATGGCGCGTTTTTAGGGTGGGTCGCCTCCACCGTCGCCGGGAGTCCCTATTTGGAGAAGAACAACGTATGATCTTTCTAGTCTTATTGGTTGGGATGGTGTTGGCGACAACGGGACCTTCTGTTGGGAGTGAACATACTGACGATAGATATGTTTGTGGGTGATTTCCACCAGATCGTGTTCGTGGGCGGAACTTATATAGTGGGAGGGGTGTCCACAAATACCATGGGCAAAGTGAGGTGTTTATATTTTTTTGTGGAAGGTGCGCGCGAAAATGACGGAGAAAAAATCGTCTACAAAATCTAACTTTCTCATTTCTTCTCCTGCCTCTAGATAAGTAAATCAGACTCTTCTGTTGTGTAGCTTCCGTCAGCACTGTTCCTACCTGATGTGTACAAGACTGCTCCCACAGAACAGTGCGCACACACCCCGAGATTCGCCTGTAGTGTGAATTTCTCAGGGCAACGTTGAGTGGAGTGGTTTGATCCGCGCCGCATTTCTTGCAGTTGAGGTGTCCCTGTCCTGTGTAGTTCTCAACAAAGAATACCGTAGTGCGGTATTCGTACGAGAAGGCATTTGTTTCTGCCAAAAGAGAGGTATATGTGTTCTCAATTCTGTTGAGGGTGAGGTGAACTGAAGGGATAGGCGCAACCTCCTCAAAGGGACAGGTGACATGATTGATTCAATTCTTGTACACTGCTCTTGACACGTGGACATGATCAAGAAGTCATTCTCCTCCCATAACTTCACGCCATCTTTAGCCAGATCTTTAACGAACTCCTTCCAGTCAGAATGCTGGTTCCGGATGATCGTCTTCGGAGTGGCACTTCGCCAACACCACTTGTGAAGACGTGTCAACCATATCTCCTGAAAGTCTGTAACACACCAGTCTGCTTCGGTGCTACTCGCCCCTTGGTCTCTCAAGATGATGGCTGCCACCTTCAATAGAGAACCGATGCGACCTCCATGAAAATCTAGAAGCACCTTCACTCTGGACCTCCACCTCTTGTTAGGTCTCAGTTTAAAGAGACCCTTCTTGCAGGATACATATTGAAGGTCAGGAACGAGAACATGACGTGGGACCAGGACCTCAATGAAGAATGGCACTTTCAAGTCAGGATCACAAACGAGTTCAATTCCAATGCACCGCATAAGGAGCCTACAGAAAATCTGCACCAGGCTCTTCACAAATGTGTGCTCCTCGGAGTAGAAAAACTTGTGCGCCAAAACAGAGATTACCAGGACCTTGTGAAAGACAGATGTCAAGAAAACAACATACGCCTTGCTTTTTGAGTATGGCTTTTCCCTTCTGTGAGGAATGTCATTGATGTGCACAAACTCTGTCTCAGACCACATTTTCTTTGATACATAGACTTTCTCCAGGTCCTGACGGTCTGAAATCCGCACGAGTGCATGGTCACACGTGATGTGTTGAAAGTGCACATAGTCGAAACATGGTAGGTCCGTTTTCACTTGTAGCGAGTTGTCTCTTGGGTCCAGCTTCCTGTACCTTCCGTGTGCGAAAAGCAGTGGAAGAGAGGTGATTTCTTGCACAGTCCCCTTGACATGGAACCTCACCCCATTTTGAACACCATACCTCCTTGGACGGAGAACCTTGGTGTCCGTGAAACGCTCATGTTCGACCTTGACAGCTGACTTTGGCCGTCCACTCCCTGAGCCCGTTTTAGAGCAGTCTTTTACATCCCGAGATCCGGCAGTACTTATAGAGCTTTTTGACACTGAAGACTCTGCACTGCTCAAGGTTTCAGTGAGATCGACTTCCTTGAGCTGGGATGTATAGTTGTGTGGGTCCATACGAACACACTGATTAGTCAGACCGGTGAAACTGAGCAAGAAGAAAAAGAACACGTTGTAGAAAATTTTTCAAAGTGCGGGGCCAAATCTTGCAGCAACATGGTCATGGCAGTATATATATATATATACACAGATAAACATAATCAGTGCATATATAACATGTCCATGACCGCAACCTGTTATAATGACAGTGATGGTCAGGCAGTTGGTCAGGTTCATGGCACTAACCTGGTCAAGGCAGTGGTAAGATATTTCATCGGACATGCAGTCAACAGGTTGAACGGTTTTCCTGCTGACACCTTTTGTTTTCAAAAACTCTCGCTCTATAGAGCTCATGACGATGGTTCTTTAAAGGAATTCACTATTTTGCTCCCTTAGTGTGGCGTCTCTTGGCTGCAGGGGGGTACTGGAGCGCTTCTGGCGTGACTGTTTTTTTGGCACGAAGCGCATCAGCTTGTCATCGATGTTGAGCAGCTTACTGTTCCTGAGCAACGGAATTTTGGCATCTCCTTCCTTGACCGTGTTGACTTCCATGTTCGTTTCCTCTGGATCGTGGGTTGTCTGCACCAAAAAGTGCATGGAAATGCACCCGATCTTTTCATATTGGGGGGGTGACAAGGTTGGACTGGAGGATGAAGCCTTCCCCATCACAAGAATTTGAATCCAAGGATGCTGAATCAGGTTTCCTCAGATGCGGAACATGCACACATGTGACACACATGCATCATGACACACATGACCATGCGACAAGTCGTTCTTGTGAACCATGACTCAAACATACTCAAAAAAAGGGGTTTTAAACAATGATCACATTTCTTCGTTTCAAGCTTGTGGTCATGGGAACCAGTACAAGTTTGTGTTTTTGAAACTTGCCCTTGACCAGAACTTCCTTGTTGGGACGCAACTGAAACTGAAGCATCTTGTAAACCGGTGGGTCATGCTTCTTGGCCAACACATCCACCGCAATGAGTGCCTTGGATTGGGCCAAGTGCTTCTTCCATGCCAAATGGTCCAGCACGATGGGCTCAGCTGATGGCGTGAACTTGCTCCATTCACCATTCAACATGGCAAAGGTTGTTTTATTTTTGTTGGCAGTTTTTGTGTTGTTTGTTGTGTTTGTGCTGGTGCTTTGCTTTCAAAAACCCTCAGTTCCAAGTTTTTGTTGGGGCTTTGTGTCTTTTGGTGTCTTTCTATGTGGTGGGCCTTGTGGAATGGAAGGTTTTTGTTGTTTTTATATTTTCCTTAAATCAAGTAAAACACCTACAAGCACAAAAAACAAAACCAACACATTGAAAATAACCACAAAAAACAAGAAAGCAAAAATAGACACACCAAAAAAAACACAACTCCCTTCAAACATAAAAACAAAACCAAGGAACAACCAAGTAGCTGAACCCAGCAAAGTTCGGCAGGCAACCCAATCACCAGCTCCAATCCCAGCTGCCCAGCAAGGCCTAGGGAACAAACACATGCCAAACAAATTTCAAAACAAAAAACAACACAACAAACCCAAGACAACACCCCAGAAAAATGTGTTTAAAAAACTGTAACAACTTAGGCATGCCACCTAGAAACAAAAAAACAAAACCAGCACATTGAAAATAAAATTCAAAAACACAAGACCTCAAAAATAAACACCCTCCCAAAAGTTGCTGCCCAAGACTGCGAGCCAAAGCAGCAGCCACAAACACTCAAAAACTTCCCTGTGAATGACCCCATGTGTGCATGTGTGTATGCGTGTATGTGTGTATGCCTGTGTGTATAACATGCCCTGTACTAGCACAATAGCAGTGCAAGAGATATAACATACCCTGTACTAGCATAGTAGCAGTGCAAGGGATAGAACATGTCCTGTACTAACACAGTGGCAGTGCAAGGGGTGCAGCATGTCCTGTACTAACACAATAGCAGTGCAAGGGATATAACATGCCCTGCACTAACACAGTGGCAGTGCAAGGGGTATAAAATTCATTGTGCAAACACAGTAGCAATGCAAGGGATATAACATGCCCTGTACTAACACCGTGGCAGTGCAAGGGTGGCAATATGTCCTGTACTAACACAGTAGCAGTGAAGGAAATATAGTATTTCCTGTACCAGCACAGTAGCAGTGCCAGCGATATAACATGTCATGTACTAACACAGTAGCAGTGCAAGGGATATAACATGCCTTGTACTAAGGCAGTAACAGTGTAAGAAATGCAACATGTCCTGTACTAACACGGAAAGCTGCCCCGTACCAGCACGGTAGCAGTGCCAGGGATATAACATGTCTTGTACTAGCACAGTAACAGTGCAAGGGATATAACATACCCTGTACCAGTGCTAGCAGTGCAAGGGAAGTATGCCATCTTCATCTGGGTTCCGATTGGGGGGTAGTTTCAACAATCTTTTAAGACATGTAAATATATTTATATATACTTGCGTCGACGTTTAACGCGTGACGAGTTACCATTGCATGTCGAAATCTGATGAACTGAGTATGCCCTTTCACATCCACAGAAAAAACTGCCCAGATCTCAGGACACAAGATCTTCGTGGAAGGCGTGTTGGTCGGAGTTCTCTGTCTCCATCAGCCACCGGGGAGTGACCCCCGACCAGCTTTGAACATGAATGAATAGAGGTGCGGCATGGATTTCACATCGGACCACTCACGCCCTGACCTGCCAGCTTGCGTACTGTCTGTTAACCCACAGGAAATCCCAAACTCTGTTGATTGACGTGGATCGAGTGCAGCCTGCGAAGAAGCTGGAGTTCATGCTCTGCGCGGCTGAAAAGGCGTTTCCCATCCGCTGCACAAGTCCCAGCAATTCGGGGATTTGAAGCATCACTGCTTTTGCAAGCACCTTCCATTCGTACCCTTCCTCCACCGCCTGATGGAGCAGCGGAAGGGGCTGGCATCTTGGCTGAAGTAGCCATACCCTGGTGCCTGCAAAGCCAGCGGCTGGTGACCTGAAAAAAGGGGCCTGGCCGATGCTTGGAACCCGGGATAGGTGGTCTTCAAAAAACAACTGTGTCGTGTTTGGTGGGAAACCATACATCAATGCCATTTTTGCTAGCTCTTTGGTGGATAGTAAAAAGCAGGAACCCCCTAAGTGGGCTAACTAGTTACACCAGTTAGCCTTTGAACACTTCTAAGTGCACGAATCAATTGCTCAACTGATAATAAAAAACATCAAACGTCACTGTGATGTAAATAGTTACTAAGTTGAACAACTCACGTGGCCTATATGGAAGGCTTATAACCAAACATAGACTTAGCAACACACCACGTACTTTCGAGTGTTCTTTCCCAGGCGCGGACCCAGGGTAGGAAAATTGAAGTGCGATACCTGGCAACAGAATTGTAGCTACCCTGGGTCCGTATATACCTATATAGATTCAAAGCACGAATGATTGGTCAAAGCTGTGGGTTGCTGTGCGTGTGTAAAGGTTATCGGGCGGTTGACGGAAAGGGAACTTGAAGTACTATACCTGGTAACTGAATTGTATCTACCCTGGGTATCTATACCTGGCCAGGCGCCAGTTACACCTTACCAATGAGATGATGCAAATGTTGCAAATTGCATTTTTTGCATCACCACCCGGTCAAAAAATCACAAAAATTCAACCTCAAAAACCTTCCTTCCCCCCACCCAATTTCGAGTTTACGTAGTACGCTTGCGGGCCACCCCCCCAGACTTCCTACTTCCGCACTTCGTTCGCCACACACAAGTCAGCTGGCGCCTTCTACGAAGGCTGGCTTTCGTAAACGTCAAACAACATGTTTCAACTCAACAAAACATAGCGGACCCTAAGTGATTGAAGTTGTCCTTAGATACCGCGGGCTACAGGCTCTTTACTTCAAAATATGTCATTATTGTCCTTCGCTGTATGCATGCCTGTCCACATTCCAACAAGATTTGGTTTCTCGTCATATTCAAATCAAAACTCACTCAAAACCCCACAGGTACAAATACTCAAACTCAGGCCCTCAAGGTCTACTACGCTCATGTGCACAGGGTCTTCACCGCTGAGACCTTCCAGGTCAGCCCCAGTAGCCGTTGAGGGTATGTTTGCTGTTGGATCCGGGGGTGCCCACCGGGATCTCGTGCGTGCTGTTTCTTCTCCTCATGCAGTGGACCTTGTCTGGCAAGGGGCACTATGCATACTATGCACGTGCCCCTCTGTCAGCGCAACCACCGCGCATCTGGGTGGCGTCGGCCCCTTGCTGTTGATTCCGGGAGTGCCCACTGCGATCTGAGGCGTGGAATTGACAAGGAGGAGAAGGAGATGGTGCGGGAACCTCTTCATTCCTCTTCTGAAATCTAACAACCCTCAACTGACAGGTGGAGAGAAAAGGATACAAACAGAACTGCAAAGCCTGACAGGAAACATGATGGGAATTGCAAAACGGAAATTCGGATCAGGATCAGGAAAGTGTTTCCGGCACGGACAGGCGTGTTTTGTAGGGTCAAAGCAAAAGGTTCGTAGAGGCATTTGAATATAAAGAGGTTGAACAAAAGTAGCAACACATGGGTTTTCAATTTGCTTTCTACAGCGCACCAACTGTTTCCAATCCGGGATGAAAGAAACACACGCACACAGATTTAGAGTGATTTTTACTAAACATGGGTGGTGGGCACGCCAGGCTATAAGCAAAATGTAAATTACACTGCACCCCACCACGTTGCATCAGAACAGTAAACGTCACTCCAACACATTCCACACGAAAAAAATCAATCCCTTTTTACACAGGTGCCACCTCCAGATCCATTGTTGACAGGGACAGGTGCGACCATTAATGTGAGGATGCCAGCAAATTGTCAAGGGTCAGATTTATTTAAGCTATCGAAGGCACATGATTGCTAACCAACACAATCATGATCAACCAGCGCATAATAGCCCACGCGCTTCTCACTTAGGCCGACAGTGTGTTGCAGCAGGACACGGGATCATTCATAACGATTTGCTTAATATATCATTTATCTTCAAAGCATGACCTCTACGTTAGATTGGGCAGTTGTTTAATTCATTTCATTGAGGCGATTGAAGATACCTCTAGGCCTGTATATAAATTCTAGGGATTTTGCTTGGGGTGGCCCCCTAGCTCACCGACTACTCACAAACGCCTCAATTAATTTTAACTCCTTTCCTCATCCCCGGCCTCCATCGCCCGGCTTGTTTGATACCCTGGAAATATATAGAAAACCACAGAAAATATACACTAAACTGTACCCATATGGATAAAGTTCTCACCACAAATGGAACATGTGAAAATGCTCACGTAGTTCATGTGGAATGAACACAAAAGCAATTCAATGGCGTGATAGGACACTCTGTGAAAATGCGATGCATCACCAGCTCCAAACTGAAAACCATGCAGGCAAGTAGCCACTACACTAAAAACCCAAGCAAGAAAGTAGCCACAGCATGAAAACACTCAAAGCCAGGCAGGAAAAATTGGCCGCTGGAGGAGGGGTAGAATATTTTAGTTGGCAAGTACTGGCTTTGGAAAGCACAGGGGGCAAACTAAACAAATGAATGAACACAAACGCATTTCAATGGCGTGATAATAGCCACACATCAAAAACAGTAGCCACCGCATGAAAGCCAGGCAGGAAAGTACCACACTCAAGCCAGGCAGCAAAAATCCGCCGACCCCGGCTGAAGGAGGGGGAGCGCGCGAGGGATTACAGGTGCGGGAGCCTTGCGCTTCTTCGTCTCAGCACGAACCTGCAGGCAACAGACGCTTCCACTGCTCGATGCTGCTCGAACACATGCATCACTGGAGCCGCAACCTATTGCGCTTCTTCGTCGCAGCACGAACCTGCAGGCAACAGACGCGGCCACTGCTCCATGCTGCTCGAACACATGCATCAGTGGAACCGCAAGCTACAGCAACATACGAACCCCTCTGGCGGTGGCTCACAATGTCGCGGTCGTGCTCCCTGAGGCCCTCACCGAGCCGGAAGCAGGGGTGGGCACCGAAAGTGTGACCATGGGAGGCTCGGAGGGTCGTTTTGGAGCAGACTTAGATTGGAAAAAGCTGTGGCGGGACCAGGTGTCCGGGGCCAAGAGGACCGAGACAAATAGAAACAAACTTGTTTTTTTTT
>CAXAMN010026628.1:71592-113864 GCA_963970005.1 Durusdinium trenchii
GTCCAGGGCTTGAAAACTTGCATGTTTACCTGCTTGTCTGTTGCCTGATCCACCAATGTTTCACCTCCCAAGCATCACCAAGCCTTATCCCTGCCAGCCAGAGCCAAACAAAATAATGAGTTGACCATGTCTATTCTATCTTTGAAAATCTCGTTTAGTCCAATTCGGTATTGTCTTTCTCAACGGCATGTGCCATCGTGGAGCCAAATGCTCTACATATACATGCAAGCTCCACGAAGCTAAAAGCGGGGGAGAACAAATGTAACTATACACCTGTGAGACTACCTTGGAGGTATCTTGTTACATTTCTTCCACCCCCCCCAAAAAAAGGCATCGGGGGGGGGTGCAAAAATGTAACATAGGCCCTAGGAGGTCCATAGTTACATTTTATAGGCCCCCTCCCCCCCCCCCTCAGAGACCCTGAAATCTTGCCTGGGGGGGGGGTTGTTACATTTAGGGTCCCCCCCAAAAAATGTAAGTTACATTTTTGAGGTCCCCCCCCTCGAAAGCTCAGTAACAGGGTGGGGATACTACAACCATTTCTTCGATCCAGCGTGCAGGCGGCTGCGCCTCTTGGATGATATAGAGACCAGAATGCCAAAGACAACTAAGCTCGCGCCTATGGCGAAAAATGGGTCTGAACATGCCGGACGTCTTAGTTGAACCGTGTCAGTCCTTTCACCAGGTGTGGTGTCGCTGTTCGAGTTTGTAGCAGTGCTCGCGACTGGAGCCTTTTGACACCAACTCTGCACCGCGCAACCCCTTTCGAACCACTCGACAAAGCTGCCCACCTAGCAGAAGCAAAGTCATATGTACCTCAGGCAACGAAGTCCGTCCCAAATAGTCCTCTCCTCCATGGGCCAACCACTTGAACAGTCAAATGCTGCTGGCACCAGGGCACGTTTTGCTAGATGATGCTACAGTATCTGTTCCTCCAAAATCTTCGAGACCTTTAGTCTCACATAGTCTCACTGTCTCTGACGGGCGAGTGAGTGAGGAGTAGACGAAAACCACTCATGGCGCGGAGTCTTCTTCTCTGCGGGTCCGGTATAGCAAGGCCAAACACGCCGGGCCGTGCAACCCCCGGAGTGGCCTGAAGGACCACCAGGTGATCCCTCTGTCAGTCTGCAAACACATGCAAAAACACCCCAGCTGAGCAGTCTCTGGGTCTTCCGGGCAGGCTTCCGCAGCGTGGGTTTACCCGGCTCATCGGATTCTTCCGTGCTCATCCGCAGGGATTCTGCAGATGCGCCCATCCAAACCTGAAACAAAGGTACTCGGTACCCGCCAAAAGCCGAAGACCGATCCTGATTCATCGTTCGATCAAATGTATACGATACTTTCAACATGATCTAAGATGTACCTAAGGCTCAATTCTACAAAGTCCAGTGTGTGATTCAGACCCATTTTTAGAGCATGATGGGTCAGGAAGTGACTTTTGAGACATGTGACCAACATGCAGGTGATCCTGTCCGGAAAGCCAAGCCAGTCCGAGAGTTGAGCCTTGATGTGCCAAAAAGATCAATAAAAAGAATCCGCAGGCCGCAGCTCAGCAGCACAGGATAGGTCCAACCTTTTTAGTGACTCTTCATCTTGTCAGGATAGCACCCCGCCCTTGCCGCCCTTGCCAGCCAAGCCGTGGCTTGTAAAGCTTCGGGCGTCCGAGCCCAAAAGAAGGTCACCGGCAATGAGCCAAGGCCTTGGCAGACCGTGACTGTGTCTAACCCCGGGTGACAGGGTCGGGAGGCCGCTCATATTCGCACAACTCATATTCGCACACGGACCCCCCCTGAAATCTCACTCAGATTCGCACACAGATGACAACTCATCTTTACACACACGCACGTTTTCTACCTCATCTCTACACACGCACACTTTTGATTGCCTTTCATAGCACACTTCTGCCACGCAAACCCATGAGCGGGTTGGGGGTGGGGGGTGGGGTGGGTTGCAGTCAGCAACCAGACAGTGTGACTCTGAAGTGCTGAAAGGGTTGCCAGATTGGACACGGTCAACATCTTTACACACACACAAACACGTTTTGATTGCCTTTCAGAGCACACTTCTGTCACGCAAACTGATGAGCGGGTTGGGTGGGGGGTGGGGGGTGGGGTGGGGTGGGTTGCAGTCAGCAACCAGACAGTGTGATTCTGAAGTGCTGAAAAGGTTGCCAGATTGGACACGGTCAACATCTGTACACACACACAGTGAGAATGCCGCAGCTCTCCTACATCCAACAACCTCGTGGCTGTTGAAAGAACCGCCAATTCAAACGACCTGCTACACCTGCTGCGAAACGAATGCTCCAAACAAACGTCATCTGATTCTCCAGAAAACATAACATATTGTCAAAACTCCATCAAAGCAAGGCCATGCGCGAGTCGCTGTGTTCTAAACAAATGCCTCAACAAACAGTCTGCTAGAGCAGTTATTACAAGTATACACACACATGACCGAAGATGCATAAGATTGTGTTCATAAGATGCATAAGGTTGTGTTCATAAGATACTCCCGCGTGCAAAAACGATTGAATCCAGCCGCGTGCAAGAACGATTGTTCGAACGCGTGCAAAAACGAGCAACCGCCCGACAGGGTCCAGGGAATCCAGATTTATCCAAGCTTCTACAAGCTTAGTGGTTCTAGAGATTCTAGACATCGAAGACTTACAACAACCACTAAGAAAAGACCATGGACATCCATGGACCACCATGGACCATGGACTCAAGTTGAGCGCTTCTCAAATCACTGATTGAGCACTTCATTGAGCTTCAGGCATCCCAACGCAAATTCACCCGTCGTCAATCGGGTGATGGAACACGCGTAGCTGAAGGCCTGAAACAGTTGTGGACGGTCCGGTGTGGTTTCCATGATCATGGTCAATAGCTGACCGAAGGAGAACGATAATCATGGAAGGCCTCACAATGACCATCGTGTGGGTCTCATTAAGCTGGATAATAAGGATTGAAGGTCTCACAATAAGCTGGATAAGGATTTGGACAGTGGCGGGTGTGGAGAAGAATAAAGGACTTCCTCCACCAGGTGCGAGACCTCAGACATTCCATGTTTGTTTTGGGGAGACTCTGAGGACATCACCACATCGGTTTTACAATGGATATCGGATTCTTTGGGAGTCCCTCCCCAAATGTCGCATTTCAACTAAAATCATTCAGTGTTGACTCCTCTCCTCACATGCACATGTGGCACAATCAGTTCCGAACCGAAAAAAAAGACAAACAACAAACGCGGACCCTCTGGTTGTTCTCACTCTCGTTTTGTTTTCGTACCCAAATGGCCCTGGCCTCTAAGGGAAGCATCGGACTCATGCGGGCGAGGATCACAAACCTCCAGCCTTGCGGAGGCTCGGACCCAACCCACCAACCCGACCCAGAACGGGTCAGAAAAGGGTGGTTTGCTTCATGTTCCGGGCTGCGTTTTCGAGCGGTTTTTGGGGGTTCGGTGGTCCGGCACGGCAACCCAATGGAGGAAGTTCTTGGGGAGGTTGATCTTGGATATATCCACCAGTAACAGTGGATGATGATGGTGAGTAAGTCAGTAAAGGCCTTTCTCAAAAAAACATGTGATGACTTTTTACCGACTGTAGTACAGATACTGTGCCACACCCTAGGTTGACCCAGATGCGAGTTGTAGCTCCAAACTCCAAACAAGCTCGAAAGGAAAACATGTCTCTTGGAGGTGACCCCTGGCTGGGATGAGAACTCGAAGTTACAATGTAGCAAGCACAACAGGAAACTCATCTCACCCCACCATCGGTTTCGATCCTTGGTCGGTCTCCCATGTGCGGCGAGAGGAGGATCACCAGCAAAGAAACCATGAACCCAAACCATTTGCCACAAGCGGATTCGCCCGGAACTGTTCTTTCCGGACATTCAAATGATCTTGATACCTATGCCGTATGCTCAGTGCTTTGTCTAGATAAAGGTTTCACGGTACGGGTGAAGCATGTGAATCACCTCGAGGGCGGCTTCTTAATCGCACACTCGAAAGTCCTGGAAGTCCTCACCTCATTGATGTGTAGCAGTTCGTCATGCAACACACCAAAGTGGAATAATATACAGATTCTTTTTACAAAATCACAATCCTACAATACTCTACAGCCATGTCCCTCACCGCCCAGGCCAAACTATGGCTTCACCCCCCTCCTTCAGTGGCCACAATGGCATTCAGTACCTCCGTGTGGCGATGGAACGATGGAAACTTGCCAAAAGGATGACGGAGCAAAATGGCAAGTCAAATCTTCTAAGTGTGGAAATGTAATAGATACATGATACATGTATGATACATTGTAATACATTGTACATATATATATATATATTATATATATTATATACATATGTGTTTTTGAAAGTTGCGTGGTTTGTCACGTTCAGTCTATGGCTGCCTCTGCAGGATGTGCCGTGGGTCAAGACTCCCTAGTCAGTCCTGCCTCCACCCATTCAAGGTTCTGCAACCTCGCGGGCATGTCAAACCCACCATCTAGGTGGAAAACTGCATGATTCGCTGGAAAAACTCCAGAACAACACGACATGTATGCCAGCAATCTTTGTTTGGTCCAAGCACAAGCATCAAAAATGACAACAGCTAGTAGATTGCATCAGGCTTTTCGCAGCTCATTCAAAGCTGTTTTGGGAGTTCGTGTATTTCGTTCAGTTTACCCATCGATGGCCAGCAAGTTGATGATCTCTGCGCCTTCTCATGATGCACTTTTGGCAAAGAGTCCGGCCTCACATCCCCAGATGCTGGACATCCCCCCAAGGTCATTCCACTGTGAGGTCCAACCCGCTTCTGGGTGGCTGGCCCCGCGGACTATGCTGGATCCAGTTTGTCAAGAACGCCAGGTGTCAGACCCAAAGTGAAGGCCAGAACGCCACCTGCCACCAGCCCGCTGAAGACCGCTAAGGTACCTGGCACTGGGGAAAGCAATGCCTCGTTTCACACCCTTTTCAAGGGCTGTGGAGTGATATATTCGCGATGCAGCAAACACCAGCGAGGAGCATCAATCTGCCATCACTGTTTTGCAACACCCTCTGAGAAGCATGGAAGGTCGGGTCCAATCTCTTCGGATGACCAGTCTCTTCTGTAGATGTCCACTCGATTTCAAAGATGAGCCTCCTGTTCTTCTATATCAATGAGGCCCAATTGGTGATGTTCCATTCATAAGGTTGAAAAACTTTTATCTAGATCTTTACATCAAACATCTGACCTTGGCAAGTCAGTGAGAAACGATCCAAAACAATCACCGTTTCCGTCCAGCCTACGACGGCACTCTCCAAGACATTCTCGTGATAAATATGAGCAAAAACGACCTGAGCTGTTTCGATGCAAAGATTCATGAATCCAAAACATGTGCACCCCGGAAATTGAAGAGTCTAGTCTGTGGAGGATGATCGGACCGGATGATCGCCCTTCGGCTTCAGGGTTTTGTTTCTTCCCACCAGAATCACCAGAAAGCATCATTGATCACCATGACATCCCATGTTCGATACACATCGTGACACGAAATGGAGATGAGACGATGAGACACTCTGGCACACGAATCCCATTGAATCAATCCCATTTGAATTGGCCTTCGTTCCACACGTCGTCTGCAGGTCTTCCTCGTCCACCCCGGGCCGAGCCGTCGCCCGGGCCGAGGCGTCGTCGTTGTCACGGCGACGGCGAAGAAACCCGGCAGAGGCGGCCGAAGGGCTCCAGCTCCCAGCCACAGACCGAAGGAGGGGAGGCAAAGAACATTGGCCACCGTCGTGGTGGCGAAGAGAAGGAAAGCAGCTTCGACCTCCAGCAGCCGATCAAAGGATGTGAATGAGTGAATTGAAATGAACATGTCATGCATTTCTTGGTTATTCTTACTTGGGAGCATTGCTAGCTGAGTAGTATCTAATTATATCTAATTACAATGAAAAAGGACCGACACTTTGGGGACTGTGATGGTCAGTCCCATGCGACCAGTGAAGCTAACATGTGACTGAAGCCGAGTGAAGCAGGGACTTGATGATCCACTTCCTACAAAGTAGAGTAGGATAGAGTAGGTCTTTTGCATCCAGCAGGGTGAACAAGACACAATAGTTGTTGTGCAAAAAAATTGGGTGGCTTTCTCATGCTTGACTCATGTCTGAAACTTCATTGGCCAAGCATGTCGACATGAATCAAGCTCCCCATCAGCCAAACACTCCAATCCCACCCCCATCTGCCCGACGCACTCTCGGTTCATGTGCCCGTCCGAAGCTCCCAAGGTCCGAAGATCCAAAACGAACCGCCACGGAGCTGGCCACCGGTCAGAGCTCGAGGCTCCTGACCGGTTGAAGGTCAATCATCTTGTGGATCATGTCTTTGGTCACATGGCCCACCGAGCTCCTCGGCGACCCAACATCCATCTCTCAACAGCGACCTGACTTCTGATGGGCCGATGGAGCAAGTGAACAAAAAGAACATAAGACCTTGCTGGGGCTTCCTCCAATCTTAGGATATCAATCTGTCTTGCGACTCCTCAAGAGCGGCCAGTTGCGACTGAATTCCCCATCCCTCGGCCCGATCGGGTGCTGTGGTCGGCACCGGTGGGTCCATGCAGTCACCATGCACAGCAGCAACAGCCTCGACATGCACTTCATCCGTATCACGAAACATCACGATATGCTTGGTTGGTCTACAAATGCAAAGCTCAGAAACAAGACATTTTGTTGCAAAGACCCTGGATTTCATGCGCGAACCCTGCCGAAACCATGGAACAAACAGGCCAGAATTAGGGGATGACCAAAATCAACTTTCTCCCCATGTTTTTGGCAAGCCACCAAAGATGTGTGAGCATCTCCAAGAACAGCCCACAGATTTTGTATTTTACTGGAATCACTCATTTAGGTTTTAGGACGATGCATGATATGAGAAATCCCTTTTGCACAGCCAGCAAGGTGGCAAGGTGTCTAGCTCAAGACTCTTTTGCTTGAGCCAAAAACATCCCGTCATTTTCACAGAGATCTCACATCGAAAGTTGTTTTGTTCTCCATACTCAATCTAGGCTCTGAAACTCTCAGTGACCCAAACGCCACCCCGCCCGGTTGTGCCCCCGGACATGGCCAGGCCGGCCGCGCCGAGGGTCTGTGCCAACTCACAGCCGTCCCGTAGAGCATCCTCCTGGGAGATCCCGGTGGATTCCAAGATTTAATACATTGGGTATATAGTATATAGTGTATATTATGTATATTGATACAGTACATATTGATATTTAAATAGGGAGACCTCCCAATTCGACCCCCCCTCTAAGATGAAACACTAGACCATAAAGCCATTGGGCCAGGAGTGGCCAGGGGGCCCCCATATTTAAATACACACCCATTTTTACGAACTAGGACGTTTCTAGGTCCAGTTGCCTTGGTACAAAATGGATCCGGAGATCGGCTCAGAGATATGTGGACCATGCATTCAATTCAGAGGAGACCCGTTTTTCGGGGACATGGCGAAGCTTGAGATTTGCGTATAACCAACCTGTTTGTGGTTCCCTGTTGTGCGACAAACCTCTGGATGATATCCCACAAAATACAGGGTTTGGAGCGTAATGTAATGTTGAATCTTGATTTAAAGTAACCCCCCAGATAGGATTGCAAAACCTCTTCATATCAAAGGTTCTATTGATCACTAAGAGTCTATACATTATTCTGGTATATAAAACTTGAGGCCGAGGGTAGGTGACGAAAGCTAGCAGGGGTGCATCCGGACTGGTGGGACATCAAGCGGAGTGAGGCAAATGCTCATGAGGTTGTGAACATGTAAGACACACAAACAGCAATGACACAGCCAACCTTAGAATTGAAGTCCCCGATAATTAAGGAAGCGCGGCTGGACTTTGCCACACTGTTCGATGCATCCGATGTGTTCACGAACCTGTGAGCTTGTTGAATCTGTTGCGCTGTATCCCAAAACCTCCACGGAGGAGTTGAACCAGTGTGGATGCCATAAGAGGTGCCCAAGAGGTGTCCCAGAGGCAAAACAAAGCTGCTTGCATGATTTGTTTGGTTTCTTCTATCGATGTCGATGTCATGAACATGTGAGCTTGTTGAATCTGCTGTTGGATCGTCATGTATATGTAATGAGGGACTGAAGAAAAGCAACGCAGCATCATGAGCATCACGGGAAGTCACAAACCAGGCGTATCAGATACACCTGGCTTATGTATGTTTGTTTGAGCATCTTTGTCGAGTGAAGTGTCAGCCATATGCACTGAGATGCCGAAGGAAGCTCAAAGGCACGTGTATCTGATACGCCTGGTTTCTGACTTCCCGTGATGCTCATCATTGAAGCCTTGAACCCTCGCGTAAATTTCATGTTTCATGCCCCCCCTTCCAAACTCAAACAGTGGCCTACTTCACCTGCCACCTAAACATAGCACTATAGCACGTACCGGAAGCGTCCCAGGGGGGAGTTGAACCCGCGGGGGGGGGGGGGCCCCCCCTACACGTGAAGTTTTCACGTGATTCATGATTCTCGAGGCTGCGAGCCCTTGACTTGCTAAAGCAAGAGCAACTCCAGCTAGCTGATGCTAGCTTTCGTGATAAGTTTTTCTTTGAATAGGATATTGTCCCGGTCCGCGGCAGAAGAACAACAACATCGAATTGTTGTGTTCCAACTGGATGGTCTTCCATCTCGTCGCTAGTACTAGGTGCTCCCAAACCTTTGCGAAGCCCTGGATAGCCCACTTCAGGGCCAGTTCCTAGTGCCAGTGAATCCTGGGTGCTTTCCGGCGCTGGGCCTCTTGCAGCAACAATGCCGGCGCCGTGCGGCTCCGCAAAGGTAGCAAGGGGCGGCCTGGTCTGTGAAGAGGAGGAATTTGGGCCAAGGGGAAGCAGGAAGGGTTTGAAAACCAGAAACCCAGGTACCGAAGTAGAAACAGGAACAAAAGGGTTTGGGCATGGCTCTTGGAATGTATCTGGACTTCGTGGGCAGAGTATGGACAGACTAGGTATGGGGATCCATGTCTAATGGGTGAGCATCAAGCTATAGGTGAGCTTGAAATACTTATGTTTGAACATCCTTGAAACAACTGGCTATGGGGATCCAGAATTGACTCCCAACACCACTGGTTATGGGGATCCATTCTGCGGCTCCAGTCGGTGATCAGTGAGGTGCTCTTTTCCTGGTCTGACAAGATGATTCTCACCTCAGACTGCTCAGCCTCAGACTGCTCAACCCTGCAGTCGAGGAGACACAAGAACAACACATTCAAGAATCTGCTTGCATTTGCTTAATAAACCTGCAAAAAATCAAAAGATTTTCCCAGATGGGATTTACCCATAGGGAAAAGACAAATCGTCTTAAGCAAATTCAGGTCGGGGTGTACGATTTGAAAGCTCAAGCCCCGACGAGGGAGCTCAGTTTGAAAAAACACCTACTGTATATGCATGAGTTTTGTGCAAAGGGGTGTAACTGTGTAACGAGGGAGGACCAAAGTTCTCGAAGTCCATAGTCCAAATCAAGTAAGTTTCCAACATTTCCTAAGTAAGCATAAAGTGTCAAGGTTCAAAAGATTGTGTCTAAAGGTGGTCAAGAGGGTGCAAAATCCAAAAAAGGTGCATATCCGAGAATGCATGACACCACTGCCCCGCCGAGAATTCATCAAAGAAAAAAACAAATAATTGCAAACCCGTGACTCTATATTCACACACACACACACACTACGTATTACACTAAAGGCTCACTGAAATGGGCCAGTTCTGATTGTTTTCCCTGGTTCAGGCAAATTCTTAGATTGCGGAGAAATCTTTGTTCACACACTATGTGACAAAGCCAGCGGGTTGCAAAAAACTTCCGTTCTCCCACTAGTTGGACTGAGGTGCGAAGATCGGCGAACCTTCTCGCTACAAAAACACAGCCTGAAGCGATTTTAGGAGCTTTCTTCCTAAGACATCAAAAGACTATAGGCCATGGAAGGGCTATCCGGGATCACTGAACCACCAATTTGCTACGGCAGGTGGATGTGGGAACTCAGTCACCGATCTGGGCGCTGTTTCAGAATCCTCCCCGACTTGGGCTCCAAACGAGATGGCATGGATGACATGGCAAACTCCTCTACATGCTGATGATGTGGCAGAACGCCCCGGTTTGATGAGCTGACAAATTTGTATCTGCGTGTGGTTGGAACTGCCGGGGGTTGTGCCATTGCTCCTGAACAAACATATGTTTTTTAAGAGTCAGTGTTAACTCATGTTACAAACTATGACTATGGCGCAGGTTTTAGACATGTTTGATCATGTTGGCAATCGAATTATTGATTTGCCTTCAACAAAAACCTATACTCAACCTCTTAAACATACCAAATCCCAATACATAGCTCTTGCTCAATCCAATTACTGGCAAATTTGCCACAACACAAACATGCACTTCAAGTCCTTCGCTTGGCCCAATTTCCCCACACATGGATCATGAATAGTTTTGCCATGCCGAACTTTGACGCCTAATAGGACCCTATTCCAACCTGATGCTTAGGACAATTGAATCAGCAGGTGCGTTTGGACACATGAAAAAGGATGAAAAAGGTGCTTTGAGCCAATAAGGGTCCTCAAGAGAGTGCAGAATCCATCCTACACTGGAGGCTGCAAGCCCTGCAGGATGCTGGTCGAACAACAATCAGGCGCGGGCAGGTCGTTTCGCACCAGCCAAACATACCTGACCTATACTTGACTGTACACGTGCGCTGAGATGGGCCGGTGTTTACCGGAAGTGAGACGAGTCAAGAAGAGAAACGAGCTGAACGCCCCAAGTCTCTGTGCAGGAGTCCTGCCCTGACCATTTGCATGTCTTGCAGAATAATCTGTTACAAAGCTTACGATAAGGCAAAAACTGTCCATCTTGAAAAGCAGTGCAAGCTCTTACTATGCTGATCACCGATCACCCCTCATGACTGTGCCGCGTGGCAGCGAGCATTAGGCGGGACCCTCCGGCAGCGTATCACCTTCAGCCCTCGAGGCAGAACGAGTCGAAGGAGTTTCAGAATTGGCATCTGATCCCTGCGTCGAGTTCCGAAGGCGATCGTGGCGAGGAACGTCTTTTCTGGATCAACATGATGCGTACATATCGTTTGAAGCATTTCCCACCATTTTTTGGTTGCCCCATGCCCATATCCATCCGACTCGAATGGATTTCTTCAATACAGTTAATGGAGTTGTTACCTGAGAAGAGAGAGAGAGAGAGCCTTCCGTGGCTATGGCTATGTGAGTGTACCTTTGATTTTGCAAAGCCCCTTGTTTGGAACCCTATGGAACACAGGATTGACAGCGTATGTGATAGGACAACCATATAAAGCAAACCAAGGTTAGGATTAAAGTGATTACAGTTTGTAAAAGAACAATCGGTATTTATGCAGGCCATACGATGACTGTAAGTGTTCTAAGGCATTTGATTCCATTCCTTCATCCAGCAGGTGTACACAGAGATGTGCAACGTTGTTTCTTTAAGTCAAAACCAATGAAATGCACGTCAACAACATTTATATAAACATATTGTGTTTTAAAACATAACTGAATAGTATAAATAATATATATGTATGATAGTAAATGCATATCTATTCCAAAAGCTCTGAGTCTTCGGGAAGCAACAAATCGCGAACCGCCCGGTGGTGGGTCAGCTCCAAAGACCACGCAGGCGGTCAAGGACTCTACATGGCAGGCCTCGTACAGTCCCTGCAATCATCAGGGATGTCGAAAATGGTTTGGATGAGCGTTTTCCTCAAGAAAAAGATGGTTTTCCTCTCAAGGAACTTTTGAAGGAGCCTTTGTTCAACAGTAAAGTGCTCCTTCTACCTCTTTGACAAACACACACAATACCTCTGAACAAATACAGTAATTACCTGACGCAAACCACCATGTCCAAAAGAAAACTGCAAAGTTTAAACAAAGCTAAAGCAGCTAAACCATGTCTTCTAGACCAGGGCAGGTGTACACCAAACTCTCAGCTAAACCGATCAGATCAGCCCGGACCTCCCATCCATCGGACCAGTCGTCATCATCTGATCCAATGGCGAAGATGGAATCTCCCAAGTTCGCCTTCAAAGCGAATGGAAGCAAAGACGTGAAGATTCTATTTTGCCCGAGAAAGACCAGGTGGATCGCATCACAAACAACTAAAGCTGTGAAGTTACTTGTGTTTAAACGATCTTCGGACAATGCCCCTTTTTGCTGTTAAAAACTTGAGATAAAAAGTTGGTAGTCAGAACACCATGTGCTATATGTCATATGATGTCATATTATGCATTGAAACGGTGCCGTTTGGATCATAGATGATTGTGGTCGCCTAGTACTGTAGTAGTTCAATTGAGACACACAAACACACACGTACATGTTGAGACACGCAAACCGCATCATTCATACGGCCAGCTGAAGTGCCATACAACTGAAATGCACAGCAGGCTGAGAAATGCCATTCAACCAACGAGAGAAACTTAGTCATCCGCTCAAATGCCTCGTCCTCCTCCTGCTTCGATGCGTTGGCATCTTTGGCTTTCCAAGACTGGCCCTTCTGCCGGATGTCATGTGCCAAGCTCTTCATGTTGGAAGAGACCTGAGAAGCAAAACGGTTCCCAACTGGCGGAGTGACGGGGCTCAGAGCGAGTCCAAACTCTGCTCCGTGGTAGGTGGCCATTCTGTTCATGTCGCCCATCGGTTCTATATCGAGGGTCCGAGGGTCCTGCAAATTGAAGACCCCGACTTCTAAACCTCAGAAAAAAATGACAACTAGTTACAGTACTGTACCTCAAAGAAATCCAAAGAACCCCTGACAGAGACAAGCATGTACCAGGGTGCCTCAACAAGCTAAATGAAGGACTGCAACTATTAAAACCAACATAAACCAGCTGATGCATCAAGAATGCACTGCCACCCATGGCACCTCCCGGCCCGACTCTTGGCACCTCTCGGCTCTTCTTGGCAATGCTTCCCTTCAGTTTTCCCCCCAGCTTCTTCACGCGCTCCACAGCTTCATGCTCCCGCTGTTCCGTCTCCAGATGAACCACGTTCGCGCAGGTGGAAGGCTGAAGCCACCAGGGATCTGCCTGCGTCGGGCCCGGCGATCCCGTTGGGGGGGCCGCGGCCCCCAATCGGGGTGTCCCGGCAGGGGGTGGGAGCCATAGCAGTCTGGGCTTCATTGCAGCCCTAAACCAGGTGCAAAGAGTTGGTTTGTCCTACGTAGGCCACCAAACTGAAGCCCTGTTGGGCTTGATCAAAGTGTGGACTCCTGGGAGCCAATCTCCGATTCATCGATGCAGTGACACATCCATTGTCCGTTGAGATCAACGATGTTGTGGTGTAGTATGTAGAATTGCGCGAGTAACAATGTTGAGATACTTTTTCACACATAAGGCGCCAATGGGAAACCAAAGCGCGTCGTGTGGTGCAGGGGATCTGCTGGATTCGAGCGCACCTTAGAGTACATCCCGCCGAAGAGGGTGAGAGAGACTGTCACCTCACCAAATAAAGACAATCAGCCCCGCAACCAAAACCATACCCTATATTCCAGTCAAAACTAACCAACTGTGTAGCCACCAGCCGCAAGCGGGTCTTCCAATTCAACATAGAACGGACGCGACATGCAAATCTAGCCGATACGGAGTGAGTAATATCCACTTGTAACCCACAAAACAAAAGCACACAACTCCATACAAAATCAAACGTCGCATCCCCCCAACCACCCAAGAATCATAAGCATCCCAACACCTCAAAGGCAACTTGACTTCGACTTAAGACATCAACCAAAAGTCTCGCCTTGCAACACCGAATCCCCATTCGACACGTGACGTCCCGTCGCGCCTTCTCCTCCTGCAGCCGGCTCCGCAGCCCATCCCCGGCCTTCCGGAAGGCCGCCTTCCTCGGGGACCACCGAAGGGGTCGGGTCACTGAGGGGAACGGCGAACGGAAGGTCGAAACGGCGAAGGCGAAGGGAGAATGAACGCTTGGAGGCGGCATTGATCTTTTGCAAGCAGATCTGAGTAAGTGGTAGATGGGTGGGCGATATCGAAGTTTCAAGGTGCATCTTGTGCTTCAAAAGAGGTCCTCCTTTTGTGTGACTCGTCTCCCTAAACAAGACATGACCAACCAAACAAACGGCCGGAAGAGTTTAGCATTCTGGGGCTAGCTTCACTTTGTTGAAGCTGCTGTCTTTGGGATCTTTGGGATCCTCCTCTTGCTTGCTTTCTTCTGCTTCAGATTGACCTCGCCACACCTGCGCGAAAGGGAGGCTCCGGCCGGTGTTGGTTTGGTGTGTTTCTCCAGGTGACATCTTGATTGGAAGTAAACTGCTACGACCCAAAGTCTGAACAAGTATTAAATTGTTAAATTACGTTCTTCTGTCTTTCAGTAACTCAAAGCCTGACCTACAGTAATCCCGAGTACCTATTCAAAAAAAACACACCCCTATTAAAAAAAAAATGTTAGACACCTAAAAATAGAGTTGATATTTGTTCGTAAATAAAACCGCTACTAAACTACCAACATGGTCGATTTTGGTGTAGTTTTTTAACATTAATTTGGTTCTAAAAAGGACCCTAAATATCCCTAAATGCCCACCTCTGTCCACCGCGCAGGTTTACCTCCCCCCAACGGCACGGACTCACGTGACATCACCTTTCGAAAGCTTTAGTTGTCAGTCCGATGAAGAATCAGTATAATACTATTAAAGCTATTTATCAAGGGAAAAGGAAGACCTTTCGATCTGGAGGCTTTTTCAATTTTAGCGCAGGATTGCCTTTAACAGCCCTCTCGTAGCACAGGATCGCCTTTAAAAGTCCTCTCGTAGCACAGGCTTGCCTTTACGAGCCCTCTCGTAGCACAGGCCTGCCTTCACGAGCCCTCTCGCAGCACAGGATTGCCTTTAAAAGCCCTCTCGTAGCACAGGATTTGCCTTTAAAAGCCCTTTCGTAGCACAGGCTTGCGTTTAAAAGCGCCCTCGTAGCACAAGCTTGCCTTTAAAAGCCCTCTCGTAGCACTCGTAACACAAGCTTGCCTTTAAAAGCCCTCTCGTGGCACAGGATTGCCTTTAAGAGCCCTCTCGTAGCGCAGGATTGCCTTTAAAAGTGCCCTCATAGCACAGGATTGCCTTTAAAAGCATTCTCGTAGCACAGGATTGCCTTTAAAAGCCCTCTCGTAGCACAGGCTTGCCTTAAAAGCGCCCTCATAGCACAGGCTCCCGGACCAAGAAATTGGGCATACGTTTGTTTTGTATTTTAATATATTTATTTTTTTATTTTTATTTTCCTCTTTTTCCGCTTTACTATTTGAAGTCTCTCGCCCCGGGGCCTGCTCACAAACCAGGGCCGGAGCCACCGTAGGAAACGTATCCAAAAGGGCTCTCGTAGTGCCCGCCTCTGTCCCTGGCGGTCGCCGCTTCTCGGACTTTCTCCGCGGCGAAATTCCTTGGAGGAACTTTTTTTGCTTGCTTCTTTTGCTTTTTCTCCTTCTTCTTGAACGTCTTGAGGTATTGCTTGTACTCCTCTGCGCTCACCTCTTTGGTTCCGCCGTTGCCCGCGCCGTCGGAATTCTGCATGGCAGCGGCGGGGCTGAGGAATCGCAAGACGCAGCTGGGGATCTGTTTTCAGCTCCACAAGGCGGCATTCCGCATCGGCGTCCCAATCATCCCAGTTAGTGTCACTGGGAACTGGTGGAGGGGGCTTGCGCTTGGGGAACCTGCGACGTCTGTGTGAGTCGCAGGACGAGTTTAGTAAAGGATTGTTAAATATAATAGATAATATTATACTTAATATGCATAACTTTCCTGGGTGACTTTTCAGTTTTGATCCTCCCACTGACCCTATTTTGGACAACCCCGATTTCAGGGACTCCCTATTTAAAAAAGCACACCCGAGTTGTTCTTTTTTGGTAAGGGAGAGCCCGGTTTTTTAAATCGATTTAATAGGCGGAAGGGATTAGTAGAGGAACCTTCTTCTACTCATCCATATTATCATCTCTGACTCTGTGACCAACCTCCATGTTATGCCAACATTGGTGAACTGCAGCATCGCAGCACCTGGCGGATGTCGTTGACACTGAGGCGGACCTGCAAAGAAAGGTCTGAGACTGGATGTTTTCTCGCTGTTGAAACTACAACATCCATTCATTGATATTCATTGAACCAATGGAGCACATCCATTTCTCCATGTTTCGTCCAAAAACAGGTGATTCTTCGCCGAAAAACATGTTTTTCTCTGGCCTCGTTCATGACTTCCTGCCGGAGCTCCGACACGTCCTTCGCGGTCATCGCCAGGTTCTGCCGTACGGCGTGCAGCGCACTGGACTCCTGCAGCGCGTGATGCGAACGGCTCATCTCCGCTGGTGCCGAGTCTTCGCTTCCAAGCCAAGCCATTTGGCATCCATTTGCGTACACCCCGGACCTTCGATGTTGCATGAAAATTGATAGCTTATTGTCAAACATGCCCTTCGTTTGGTTGCTTTGCAAAGGTTGCCTTTTTGATCCTTTTTGTTGGGGAATGTCAGGAAAAGTTGCCGTTTCCAAATTTACTTTGATTTGACATCAAACATTGACATGTAAGAAATGCTTCAAAGACCAAACTGATTGCCATGCAGAAAAATAGCATACTGCATACTGCATACTCAAGAAAATCCCGATGTGAATAGCTCTGAAAACTCACTTTGATGCCGATGTCAGTCCTTTTCTTTCTCCTTCTCTTTCTCATTCTCTTTTGCCTTGTCATCTTCCTCGCAGGGGTCAATGTGTTCAAATCACCTACTGCTCTTCGTACCTCAGAAAATGGGACGTGACACTAAAATATCAGGTACGACTGGGGCTCCATTTTCTGAGGAACGAATTCCGGGTCAATCAATGTCCTATACAACATCTGAGACCATACATATTATAGTAAAGCCGGAATATATCAAATGCGGCAGGTCTAGAACTATAAATCCATGAAGAATTGTGCCAGCCTCTACAGTACAGTCACTTGACATGCCTGCGAAGGGGGATAGTCTAGCAAGTCTAGCAGCCAGCTTGTCATCCGCTTGTCTGGCTGGCAGTATCCACGTCGTTGACAACCTTGCCATCCACTCTCACCTCTTTCAATTACATGTCCCCTGGATGGGCTGCAGCTCACCTAGCTGCATGGTGGGCATGGCAAGCCGGCTCGGAATGGTGCAACGGAATGGATCCGAAGTCTCCCACCTTCCAATGGTGCACTAAGATTCCTGCAATTCCTCCTCAACCAAAAAAAAAGACTCAGGCCTCCACCCCACAGACCACCCACTCGCCGAAGCGCGCCCCCCTCCCCGAAGCCCCCCCCGGCCGCCGTTCGAACACGCCTCTGCACGGGGGCTCTCGTCCCGCTTCGCACCGAAGCTGCGCAGCTTGGCACCGAAGGCACTGCGCCAGCCACGGGTCTGCTCCTAGGCGCCCGTAGACACCATGGCTGCACCCGCGCCCACCCGCATGGCGCATGGTGGGAAGGGTTCGGAATGGATGGTTAGGTTGGAAATGGTTGGAAGGTCACCGACATGTCTTCACATCCTTCGAGTGCTCGTGGGGGGCAAGTCGAAATCCGTGGCCCTTCGCGAATTCCACTGCCCGTGGGTCACCTGAAGCTAGTCACCTGAAGCTAGGCTTCGAAACCATTTGATCCATCAGCCACCAGGTTCCACCCTTCAAATTCGACGATGCCCCCCACAGTCAGTCTCTCATCGTCTCCTCCAAATCCTGCTTGGTGAGCTGCATCCCTTCTCGTACACCTCCCGCAATGTCACGCATATCGTCCTTGACCTGCTTGGCTTCCTCCACAATGGCCTCCCCGACAACCGGCAGGAGAACCAGTGAAGGAGAAATCCAGGAGAACTGGTGGAACCTTGTGGAACTGGTGATTGGCGGTGTCTATGTGTGACATCAAGGTTTCCTGGCATGTAGGGAAAAACACAACACATTGTGTACCTAATGAGATCATGAAGTAGTGTGTCCTTGCTGAGAGTGATTTAGGCGATACTCTTCAGTATCGGCGCTCCTGTTCAGAGACAACTGTCACTGTTTAGGATGGTCACATGTCACATGTCGCCCAGAGATGTCCACCCTCTGTGGCCGGCTCAGTCGTGAAAACAATTGGTCACAAAGGGAGGTTCCTGAGTGGGTCGCCCTGAGGTATCCTGAGTTTAGCCAGGAGACAAGCAAGGCCACAGGGCCACGAACGGCGTGGTGGAGCGAGCTGCTGTTGCGATGGTTCAGCATTCCAGTGACGTTTTCTTGTGCATCCAACCTCACAACCTGTCTCTTCAAATCTCCCCCAACCTCTTATTAGGAACTCTCCATTAAGCCGCGCCTGGCGTGCCTTGTTGAGAAAGGGGCTCGCTTTCTTTTTCAATGAGGATGCCTTGACGAACCAAGATGACCGGTCGCTTCTTTACATTTATGAAGCTGCGTGATGCAATATACAAACCATCTTCCTAGGTCTTGAAACCCAGAAATCCCTACTTAGAGAGATCATGCCCTTAGGCCATAAGGGTCAACAAAAGAAAGATCCAGAACACATCAAAGCATAGGTCATGTGAATGACCAAGAGAGCAATCCCCCTACATCATAGTCATAAACTCTATCATAAAACTCTATCATAAGACTCATATATTATATGATATTCAAGTAAATTAATTGACTTCTGTTCCTGTGACATCCCGAGTACCAAAAGGACGCCATCCGGACGACGCACGTTTCCGGCTGGTTTTTCCCAGCGACGGAGCCCAGCAGCGCGCCGAAGCGACTGTGGCCTCGCTCCTCCCTGGCACCGTGTGAGACCGGAGTGGTGACACACGGTGAGGTGCTGAATCTCTTAGAAATAAGTTACAGAAGGTCAGTATGGTGGAAGATGGTCAAGTGTACAGTATTCATTTGTTCTTCTTTTGCGGTGGGCACCTATTGGAGTCCAGCCGTTCCAGCCTGTGGGTGCGAAGGAATAGCGAGGGATCGCTGAAGACTCATTCATTTCATGCCTGGACACCCTTTTGAAAACACACATTCACCAAAAGGCGATAAACTTTGGAGATGAACACCGACGGTTCTCTAAAGTGTGAGACGTTCAGGACGTTTCATCCCAACGAAAATCCTGAGATCTGTCAATTTAAGGAATCTTCAAACGTATAACCTTTAAAGGATGTTGGTCATTTCTGTTTACCAAACAAATAATGATCACCTTATGTTAAACCTTTCATTGATGAGCGGAAAAAACAAAAAACATGTTTCTATCGATATGAAATGCTTAGAACATCTTCGAAACCCACTATCTTGAATCAATACCCCAACCATCCCCAACCCTTATTTGAGTCTAAAAAAAGAAAAACACGTGGCAAGACCCCCCAAACAAAGACCACAACAAACGTGGCGAGTTGTTCAACTGGCGGAGCCCCTCCAAGCGTGTCCAGCTCCACTGCTCCGCGGAGACGTCCGGCTCAACGGTCTCGCCAGCCGCCGTCTCGGGGGGTTCGGAGCGTGTCTACACGGTCCGAGGTCCAAAGAGGTCTGTCGACACCCAACCTTCATAGAACAGAAATGAACAGAAGGCCTCTAATTTTTGTTCTTGGTCTCTCGGCTCTGTGTAGCCCACAATTTGCAATCAAGTCCATCGTTTTTGCGTGTGTGCGTGGAGCGAGAGAGAGAGAGAGAGGGATAAAAAAAGAAAAGGAAGGTGGCATCAACAGCATTTTACGCGAGTATGAAGAGTATTTTTGGAAGAATGCAAACCACCCAATGCCAATCAGGGATGATCTACACTACACTCCTCACTTTGTGTGTGTGTGTTTGTGTGCAAATTTGCTTTCTCTTTGTATGCACATGGGCCGGGTGTACATTCGTTCAGTTTCATTGGGATACAAAATCTCATCATACATCACATGCACCAAATACCGGGTTCATACATAAGGGAAAGGTGTGGAGCGTATCTGTGGATGGCAACTGTTGCTTGCGGCTCAAACGGCTGACCCACGTGGGGCCCGTGGAGAAGCGCCCAATGAGGAATATGACAAACATATCCGTCCGACTATGTTTATGCCAACGATGCTAACCGGGACCCTGCGCCAATACCACCATTTTGGAGGTCTTTCAGGTTAGGGACTATGCGCGGAGCATCTGGCTTAGCGTCGTTGGCAGCAACCGTGCATCTTGGAGTTGGGGTGGTGGAGGGTGGGCTGGGTGTGTAATGTCCATATTTCTGCAGACGTTTTTCATATGCAGCACGCAATCGAACTTTGCCTTGCCTTTGGTGTGGTTCTATTGTTTCTGTTGAGCCGTGGGACCCCTTTCGGACTTTTGTTTCCAACACCGTTACATACTGTTGACCGAGGGCCATTGAACTGGGAAGGGTTAGCAAGTTGCATTTCCCTAAATGCCACCTCAAGTGCCTTTCCCCAAAGAAGCTAAAAACATCTTCAAACCTGCTGTTTTTGCAATTTTTGAAGTGACGTGTTCAAGTGATGCGTACAAATTGCGCGGGGCCCCGGTTAGCGTAATGCCTTGTCTTTCCTGGTTGAAAGTTGAAAATGCGAAGTCAAGACTGCTGTTAGAGTGGCTACGATACAATTACCCCAAGCCTTGTATCTTTTGCAAAGCAACCGCCGTAAGCATTTACTGGATAAACACTTGCATGCTGAGTACGCGACCGGATACCCACCAGACGAGCCTGGAGCATCAAAGCAAACAAACAACTCATGATATCTCGTGATTCCTGAGGCCTCACCATTGGCCGTGCAAAGCACATTGCCCCTATAACCCTTGGGTGACACTATAACAATTGCATGTGTTGCTTGTGATAGGTAGTGGCATAGGACGACAAAAAGGAATGGGGAGCAGTGTCCATAGACTGTTTAAAGACCCCGATATGCTCAGTGAGTTCTGCTATCATCTGCACATCCCCACACATCTGCTGGGGCCTGCGGGCTCTCCATCCTGTGGCGGCACCTGTGACAGTCAAATTGATCAAATCAAGTGGGACTGAAGGGCGCCCAACGCAAGCGGCACAAGCGGCGCAAGCGGGTGTGCGAAAATCAGGCAGTTCATAAAACATAGAAACTGGTCAGCAATTCCAACGGTTTCTATCATTGAAAGCTAACAATTGTTTGTGATGGAACAACTCCGCAACTAACAAGGAACAACACTTTGTTTTGTTCTTCGCCATCGGCATCTAATTTCCATATCCATCTCCCCACAGTCTGCCTCGGAGGATGCCATGCTGCACAAGGATTGGATGCTCTGGGGCGTTGACCAAGCTTTGTGGCTTTGGAGTTCATGGATTGGTGGGCTTGATAGGCTAAAGCAGCAACTGGATTGATCTCTCGTCATGGTGGCTTTTTCAAAAAGGCTTGACTGCGTGTGCTTCCGGTGCCTTTGTGGCATAGATCAGGTGGCATCATTAAGTGGGTAAATTGATGTGTTGCACGAGCTAGAACAGCTGCAATGGGCAAACGCTTGATCCATCATGATCCATCAACCTTGATTCATCTAGCAAGCAAACACATGCTCGACTCTGCCATATTCTAGAATCATCTAGAATCTATAGAATCATATTCTCACGAACAACTTGACTACAGCACACAAGGGTGGAAGGCAGAACTACCACAATCTGGAGAGCAAAACACGTCCAAGGATGCAAAGGAAGTGGAAAACGCCTCATGTGCAAAAGGATGCAAAAGGAAGGTAGTCTTCCAAGGGGCCATTGTCCACGTTCGTAATTGTTGGATAAAGGCGATCGAGGGATTTTCTAAACTTACTATATATATATATATATATAGACGACCCAAACTGACGAAGGAGAACGGACTCTTTCGCGCACTGCAGGCAGTCCGCAAGCGCGCCCGAGAGTTCCTCGCTCAACTCAGTGTGGAGCCGTAGCCTGAGGGCAGGGCCATCCCATCCACCAGGTTTCACTCTTGGGGGCGGTGGAAGCCCAGCCCTGATAAGGGACAAATACAACTGGTGGCTCCCCGAAAAGCCCAGGGCACAGCAACCAGGCGACCCACTTTCCTGATGACGCCAGGTATTTGAAGAGGGGTAGACCCGGATTTTGTTGAAATACTCCCCTATCTGAGAACCGCACCACTTCGGGGTAGACTATGGCAAACTCCCCTCAACAAGCATTCAATATCAAACAAAACAAACGGTCGACTTAGACACGACATGAAGCGACAAAACAAAGTGGTCAAAATGTGGAAATGATGTTTGCTTCCGACCAATGCGCCAAAGAAGGGCTCAATATCGGCTGAAGAAACAAGTACACTGTACACGTCATCATGTTCTTCTTCTTCTTCTTGCAGCATAGTATGCTGATGTATGCTGCAAACCGTTTGGCCAACACACAAACCGATTGAGCCTACATAGCCTATCAAAACACTCCAGGTCAAGATGGTGCAAAACCCAAGCACCTGAAAATCGTCTCTGCCTGGGCAAGAGAGGGTAAGGTGGGCTGGGCAAACCCGAATGGTGCAGGAACATGAGCAACCGGAAACCAAATATAACAAAACCATGTATTCAAACAATCAAAGCTGGCTCTCGTGATACTGCTTTCCTTAACATGCAGCTATTAGCTAGGGCGACCATGCAAATCGGACCCACCGGCTATGAGAGGCTTCTTCAATCGGGAGAATCCAACGCTACTTAGGCTGTCATTGAGCTGAGTTTGTCTTTACTAGGAACAAGAAGCTACTAGGGGCTCCTGGCATCGCTACTAGGAGCAAGGACGCTACTAGGGGCTCCTGGCCTTACTACATCTTACTACTAGGAGCAAGAAGCTACTATAGTACCAAAGTGCGCGGTTTGTTGAAGACCGCAGTGTGCCGGGATCCCTGGACCCTTCCGTCGCTGGCTGCTGTTCAGCCCAGTCTGTTTGGTCGAGGTTTCGGGCTTCCGAAACGACCAGTCTGACTGATTGCCGTGCGCGCTGATCCACATAAGGTTCGGGCGATTCCAAGGCCGCACTTTCGGCTTGCAGCATCATCACCTGGAACAAGGAGACATGACTAGAGACACGATCAGCAAAGAGTTGGGGACCGGGCAAATTCAAACCTCTAAAGCAACAAGTCTTCTTGTTCGGCACTTACCAGATTTTAGATGTCTTTTCTCTCTGATTATGTCTGTTAATTGTGATATCCAACATCTGGTGTCCTCGCCATCCCGCAATCTTCACCTTGTCGACGCTAAAACGGGTCGACTGCGGCCTCGCGTTGCTTTTGTACCCGCTGCCGCTGAATGGACCAGGCCTTAGCGTGGCCGTCTGTGAACGAGAGGACTCGTTGGGTCTTCGCGCTGCGTCTTTGAGCGTGCACGTAGCAGGCCGAAAGAATGACTTCACGTGAGAATCACCATGTCTCAGGATTGTCTCAGGTTGAGATCCTTGTCTCGATGTCTGCGAAGTCAGGCGAATTGCCCGGTTGCCGAGCACTGTGCTTGGGATACACCGGTGCTTCACAGCACATGGGAAGTAGGGCATGATTGGACCATGTTCATGCGACAGGGACCAAACCCAGTAAACTAAGCTCTGCGACGCTATAGATAAATCCCAACGCCACGAACAGGGCTGTAGCGGAAAGGACCTGTGCGGAGCCCGGTGGAAAAGGGGCTCCGGAACAAGCCTGCCAGAGCTGTCCGTCTAACCGGTAGACATGGGATGGGCCACAAATTCAACACGTATACTTATACTATACAAAAACATATTTTGGGAAGCAAGACCCTACCCAAAAGCATGGCAGGTTTACCAGGTATGAGACATTTGCCGGAGTACTGCGGTGACGTGGCGTAGGTTTTGTTGGGATGTCATGAACTGTACAAGAACAAACAATCAAACAGAAGTTCAAAGTGTAAACAGTGTAAATCAAAAAATATCGATTTCTTGTTGACATTCCGAGGAGAGACTGGCATTGTCATGAGACAATCCCATACATTTACCAGCAAAGCATGTTTAGGCCGGATCCTTTCATCATCTTTCATCCAATCAGGTCAGATTCACGAAGGCCCAATGAGGCACGTTGTTCATCACCTAGAGCTGCGATTGGAGAGACTTGGATACGGTGGATCCGTGCTGTGTTTCACAGCACGTGAGTCCTGTAACTACTGTTTACTCTAGGCTCGACCGTAGGCATTCATGATTCAACACCAGCTCTGAGTAAAGCAACAACTGCCAGCACTCCAACAGGGTGCGATGTAGGTCGCACCACGGTCGCTTGTTTCAATGCAATGTCGGCGGCCCGATGACTTCATGCCCCTGGATACCTCAATATAGCCCGGTGTCCAGCATCTTTTTCGCAACGCGACTCTCTTCTGCCAAGCGAAGCCAAACATCATCTGAGCTGACCCAGAACAAATATAGTTACAGTAAAACAAAAGCCTTCGGCCACGGGGTGAACCCTGATATTGAACGGACGAAGGATCCGAAGGCTCTCTGTGTCAGTTCGTTTACGTCCCCTGCGGAGGATCTTCCTGTGCCGTTCCAAAGCGCCTTGAAGCTCGCCGCAGTGCCCACTGGGCTGGACCCGATGCGCACCTAGGATTTGGGGAGACAACGGAGACGGAGACTGGCACTGTTTCTTTTTCGGATGCTGGGTTTAGGGTGCTTTTGCAGCCGCAAATTTGGGACCTGCAACAGCTGGGAGCGGCTGGGAGGAACTAGTAGGTGGTTTCATCCGCTTTGTTTGGACAGCAAAAGTCGATGAAACTCGGAACGTTTTGGTCCACAGGCTTGGTGCAGGGTCGCCCCTTCCTTGCACCAGGTTCAAGGCATCAACATGAACTCGGAGCCTCTTCAGCAAAGCTCTCCGGGGCTAGCTTGGGCTCTCCGGGGCTGGTGATCTCACATGTATATCGAACTCCTCGAGCTGTTTACCATGGCCATAGACCAGGAGTCAAGCTGTTCAAAAGAAGCCATGCTATGCCGCTGTGCCTGCTTATCACACTTATATACAATATATATATATATACTTATTAATCCCCTTGAAAAATGCCGGAACCCTTCCATGTCTGCAAACACACTCTCTGGCTGTGGAAAAAGGGGGCGACTCCACCTGACTCCGACTCGTTCCGTGCGGCCCCCGGCCAGGTCGTAGATCCACCAGAGTCCCAGACCGCCCGCCGTCAAGAGCTGGCCGGGTGCGGTTCCGCACGCGGTGCGGGTCCGAACGGCCGAACGCAAACGTTCCAAGAGGTGAAACCAAAGGGCCGAACACCGGGCACGGCACGGAATACCGTGATGAAGTAAAACATGGTCATGAACAAGTTAAACAAAACAAGAACATGAACTGTTTAACTGTTGTATTGTTGTATGAAAGGTTTATGAACTGGTTTATGAGCTTCTAGATAAGGACATCCTGATGAGTGTTGGTTCTGGTCTCGATGTGCACTTAGCAAAACAGCGTAAGCTGTTTATTGTTGACAACAACATGTGTTAGTGGGCAGAAAGACATCAGAATTATCACATACAGTATCTAGCCAGTCCACTTCAGAAAGATGCAAGAACAGTAGGGCCCACATGCCTCCAAACACAAGAACCAAAGACCAGTCAGTTTCGCCTTGAACAATCCGTAAGGGAAGAAGTAGCCCAAGTAGAGCTGATCCAGACCTCAAGACATCTGCAACACTGGAGATGGTTGAGCTTTCAGACTGATCTGGCCACACGGAACTTCCTCCATCAGCACTGCGATTCCTGCACTCTTGTCTGGGCTCTCCGAACCTAAGAATCCTCCAAACATTGAAATGAGGAACCTGGCAGCTTCCAATCAAGGCAATTGAAGTTCCAACACTATGCCAAACATGCCTGGTAGGCTGTCTCAAACTGTTTTGGTCTGTCCTAGTTACCTAGTGCAATACCTATGCAATGCTCCCCAATGTAGACTGTTGATCAACAACTCCCTCCATTTGCATATGGGGGTGTTCTTCATCCAAAGTCTACATCTCCATACTAAGCCCTTGGGCCATCTCCAACAACTTCATCCAACGACCGTCAATCCAAACTGCCCGGGCGCGGACGCGATCTGCTGAGACTTCCGTGGTGTCTCACAATTGGGATCTGCCCAAGCCTGAGGACTCGGTCGGGAGATCTGCCAAGAACCAGGCCGACCGCAAGTTCTTCAAGGTGTGATTGGACACGGTGCCCAAGCTGCCCAGTTGATGTCAATTTCCAGTCCAACAGTTGGCAAGGACCAGCTGTCACAGCTGCTCTTTCCAGCCTAAAAGTATTTATAGGTCCCAAACACCTGAAAAAGGTGTCCCAAACACCTGAAGCACACCGTGTCAGCACAGGTGTCAGCCGTGTCAGCATGGTGGGATCGCTTCAGGGATCGCTTCACTGCAAGAAGCGCAGGAGTTGACTGTATCCATTTGTCTAATCCATTCTAATCCCAACAAAGCCTCCAGGATCCTCTCAAACCTAAAATATCAAGCGCATGTTTCACTCCAACATACACAGGGAATCGCCGGTTCAATCCGGTTCATAGAGCTACAGTACTCGCAAGGGAGTGGAACATGAGAACAATGTACCGTCTTGAACTGCGGAAACCAAAACACTTCACCCATTGAAGAACCACGTCCGTGAGTGGCTCCCGCGAGTGGACGCGCGTTGTCGACGGCAGCTGTTTTCAGCTCATCGACCGAACTCTGCACATCTCTGCAGCACGGGCGAGACATCGTGGCACCTCTTTGAGGGCACCACCGCGTCGCTCAGCATGGCCCGTCGGTTGCAGCGGCACACGTCGGTGGGTGTCGGATCACGGCGGTCGACGGTGTTTGGGTCGTCCGACATCAGGGGGGATGCCTCCAAAAGGGTTCGGAGACTTTCTTGGTCACAGGGTCACAGGGTCAGGGGGTTCAGGAACTAGCACCAGCCAGGGGAGGTTGAACTGCTATGTCCTTCTTTTGAAGAGTAATCCATCTCAGGGGCGGTTCACCAGTGACACGGCTCAATGCAAAAGGCAGCTGAAGTCTCAGTGTCGTGTCATCATCGCACATCCTGACTGCGCAACAAAACACAGGACACAGATCAACTTGCAGGATTGTTTCAACAATGGCTAGAAGAGACAACTGAGAAAACACATGAAAACACCATGACGACAGTGATGATCGTAGTTTCAACTACTGTATAGCTGGCATCACTCATCCTAGGCGATATTTCATGTTCATGGGTCTTCAAATGGTCTTATATGGTCTTAAGGTCGGATGAATCCTTTCAGGATGTCCCATCTTCTCACCTGTTTGGGTCGCTGGGCTCACCATCCTCACCAGGTCACCTCCTTCGGGGCCGAACACGCGTAACGCTGAAGTGAAGCTGAGAATCTCTCCCAGCAAAAGACCAACCTCCAGAATTCCATCGAACGAACCCAAGCGATGGCTGTTCTGCACTGACATCTGAATCTGAGACCCCGCCACTTCCACCGGACCACGGTAGGAATGTTCCCACAAGTTGCCGTCAAGGAATGGGTCATAGGCCTCATCTTCTTCGATTGAAAGCATTTCTTCTTCCTCGATATAGATGCAAAACTCACCATCTTGCGTGAATGATGCAGTTACAGCAGCCCATATATCCGGATCAAATGATTCCATATTGTACTCAAACGTGCCCAAGGGCGCATGTGAAAGAACAAGCGTAAGCTGGTCTCCATCTACAACTCCACGATCGCCCAATACACAATGATCCAGCAAAACATCATTGCCCGAGATCAATCGCATGGCAGAACATGGTGCTGCCAGCTGCTGGCTTTGAATGGCGAAAAGCTCTTGAAGCCTTTTCTTCAGCACTCGCACTGTATCAGTCGCTCCAAAGCTCAGTAAAGTCTCTTCTCCATTGGTGGTCAGAATTCGAAGCGTCCCACTCTCGGGAAGGCTGGCAAACTCATTGTCCATCAGAACAACACGGCGATAGAAGGAAGTGCTTTCAAGACGTGCTTATTGGATGAATATTGGTTAACATGGATGCCTAGACTGTATTCCTGACTCGGGCCTTGCAATGGCTTCAAATGAACATGTCAAGGGGTGCAGCCACGTCAAGGGGTGTAAATACTCCGTGGCTGGGCAAATACTCCGACCACATTTCGATCACCAAATACCACATTTTACCACCAAACAACACGGTCAAGCACCGAGACTTCTACTCGGTCAAGCACCGAGAATTGCTCTCCCCGCGAAGGGGGGCCTTTTTTTACAGGAACGGGCGTTACTTCTCGCTTACCAGGAACGGGCAAATGGGTCCAACATGCTGAGTGAATTAAAAGGGTTAAAGATACTCACATGGCTCTGCTACTCCTGGTGAAAGACATTCTGCACCCCAAGGAATGGACTAAAAAAAAGATGTTTGGTGTGTTTGGGTGAATCCAAATATGATCCAAATGGTGCAGGAGAAATCCATGAACTATCATGCACAGTAATACCTGTATTTTGTGACCATGGGCAGGCATGAAGACCATCAGGTTCTGGCTCGGTTCTGATCCGTAAAGGCCATAAGGAGAACATTGTTGTAGCTGATAGCCCTTCTGGATTCCTTGGAAGGCAGAGGGATCGACTAGGCTCTTCTGTGATGACAAACCCATTGCAGGAACCTGCTGGGCGGCCGTGGACAACAAAGCAGCACCGTGGCACCTCCTCACAGTGGCAGAACTTCAAGGATGCATCCACCTGAATCTAGTTCACAACACGCTGTCACGGACCCTAGGTCATCGCGGTTATCCATGGGATAAGCCAGCTTATATATACATATGTACATATAGCACCTTGATCTCACGAGATGTGACATGAATGAGGCCTGAAACAGTCCACGATGGGACTCTGGAGGGTCTGCGCAGCCAACCCTTTACCAACACGGTATAGTGTGTATATATATATATATCACGTCATATCTGTTTAAATCATATTTTTTGTATATATATAGTTGATTATAGTTATATATACATAAATCAATGCACACCAGCTACTTCAAAGTGACATTCTTGGAGTTCCATCCAGCGACCCTTTACAGGCTTGTTTGTGACCTCACACGAAACGGTCACGAACAGTCATTTTGAAGAAACAGGCCACGTAAGCAATATTAAAGCAACGAAGATTGATGGGTTCAAATTCCATCCTTCGACCGAGATCCTATGAGATCCTGTAGAGATTCTGTCACCGTCTGAGTCGCTGAGAAGCGTGCCTTTAGAGCACTTCTGGCTGACCGTCAGACACCAAATTAATACAGCCAGACTAAATCTTCTGACATGATTTCTGGATGTATCTTATCACGCGTAGATACTATCTTAAGTGTATAACTAATCTATGTGTTTAATCAATTTTTTATCAATCATCTGGATATAGCCATCTCACTTGGGGCAAACTGGCTTGCTGGAATGACTATGTACATCTCGCCGCTCGATCAAGGACCACCAAGGAGCATGGTCAAACAGCTCAAGCCTACAATCTGCTGAAACAGTTTTACGGACCCTGTTCTCGCAGGAAGTGGTTCAGAACCATAGGCATCTATAGGCAGGGTGAAAGAGAAGACACACATCATCAAGCTTCTTCATTGGGCATCCTCTCGAACACTCATTTGTGGTTTCCTGATTACAAACATGTCAGAAATCACCACCAAACTCAGGGCGACACCACTGTTGAGTTGTCAAGATTGGGATCTGCGGTCCATGACTTGCCTCAGTTGATGACTTGTCTGAACTGGTACAAGTACGCTTCTTGGAGTACCAAAAAAATAGAGGGCGGGCGTGCTTGGGAGAGCACACACTAGCTCAAAACCTCTAGAAAACACTGTAAATACCGTGCAAACTTTCAAAAACTGCTCTGGGACCTAGGCGAAACGCATATTGTTCAACCTTCCTGTGCCAAGTCTGGATGTGCAATGTCAATTACAACAATTAACAGCTCTTCGTTTGCCCACTATCAATATGTAACACCTATGACAAGTAGGTTAATCTTTCTCTGCGCGCAATGAATGTAGCATCATGAGCGAATATTAAATACAATATATACTATATATATACATCAAGATGAACATGTATGTCAGTGATGTTGCTTTAGTCTCTTGTTTATCTGGCTTTTCATTATGTATTTTTGACGTGTCCTTTTTGTAAAAAACATATCCCAGGAGCACCAGTATTGTTAATAAACAAGGGCCTCCCTCCCCCTCACTTTGACCTTGAATAAAGTTCATTCCCGATTCTAAGAAAGGAGTTTAAGAAGTAAATGAAATGAATCTTTCCCTGCAAGTCCGAAGTGCAAGTTTAACGAAGTCATCTGAGAACGATCAAGTTTTACGAGGTCATCGCGTTTGTCGGAAGAACCGCCCTTTTGTCATGACCACACTGGCGTCGCCACCAGAGCCCACATAGATCCTGCACAAATCGATGAAAAAACACTCAAAACATCTCAAAACAGTAGCCAAATTCATTAAATCACGTTACGTTACCTCCTGGTGTGATGTTGTATGTGAACCTTCACATGTTCACTGCATATTCTATAGTCCTAGCTGCGGTTCTTGGCTTAGCCGCTTGCCATCAGAAGATGCTAAAACTGCCAGTCCTTGCCATGTCATCGTCGCCACACCAGATCCATATCGATCCTGGAAAACAATTTTAGAGCAAGTCCAGTTCCATTCATGCTAGCAATGCTAGCACGGTTTTTGGCTTAGCCACTTGCCATCCAACTGCTAATTCTTGGTTCCTAGCTGCGGTTCTTGGCTTGGCCGCATGCCATCCAAATTCACAACAAGAAGATGCTGCAGAATGAGTAACCAACCTGAATGGTACTATGCAATCAGAGAGCCAAACTGTCCTGCGCATGCGTGCCTTTGCACACTTCAAGCGGAGCCTCGCAATCTTGGCCAGGAACTTTTCCATGTGTCTGCCAGAGATTGCACATGACAGCTTCTTGATCATCCCGATGGTGTCTTCTTCTGAGAAGCAATGCGAGAACCTCGAGTTCAGTCCTGAGATGCTCAAGTCCAGGGATAGAAGAACAGGTTAATTGACCCAAAAGACCACAGAAACCTCTTCCCAAAAGACCAGTGAAGCCTCTTTGAACCTGGAATTACCAGCTCAAACCTGCAAATCAAGTTCTCCTCTAGAGGAAAGACCAGTCAATGTCATCCAAAGACACACTCAGCCAAGAATCGCTCTCTCTTGGTGCGAGCCAAAACGTGGCAGAACATGTGCGCCTTTGGCTTCAAGAACCAGCACTGCAGCCCCATCCTCACAACTGACTCAACAATGGCGAAGGGACCTTGAGGTCTCAAATGGCCCTTCAGGTCTCAAGGGGCCGTTGAAGTCTTTAAGATAAAGGAAAATTCGACGCCCCCCCTCAACGGAAGTCCTGCTGGCTATTTTGAGGCAGCTGATGTGGTGGTGCAGAAAGCGCTTCCCAGCACTGTGGATGGCATCAGCCTGATCCTGCGTCCTGAGCAATCAAAGTGATCTCTGATAAGTTCTGGCATCATTGATGCCTACATGTGTGCTCTTGAATCTTTGAAGACAATGCCTACCACATCCTACCACAGTTCTTGGCTTAGCCACCTGCTATTTGGTGTGCTTGAATGGAAGTTTTTCACATCACCCAAAAAGGCCACCCAATCAGTGAAAGAACATTGGAACTGAACATGTCCTGCCACCCCCCCACCACTTCAGGCTATGGTGCAAGAACCGTCCAGATCTCTCACAAAGGCCAAACCACTCACAAAGAGCTTGCCTTGGGCAAGGAGAGAATGAGGTTGGCAACATCATCTCAGGAACAGACCGGATGGTCGAAACCCAAAGCAGGGTCTCGTGGTGCCATATGATCAACCAGCTAATTGGAACAGTCACTGAACTTTCTCTGGCTCCATCCAAAGGTCTGTGGACCATCCCCTAGGGCTCCTGGCCCACCTCCTGAGAAGGTGGTTGGGATGGGTTTTGGGGGTCTAACCAGCCCCAGCTGGCAAATTCATTTTGAAGACTAAGTGACGAAGCCAGTGGATTCACCACCAGCAAGGGGTCATCTGGCCACATGCGGTTGCCAGCCTGGATCTCCGCCTGAAGCCGCTTGCCCAGTGTTCGGTCCTGAAGCAGGTGAGTCCAATATGGACCTGTCTAGGTGGAGGTGGTCTACCCTGACCCTGATCCAGCTGTTCATGTCCAGTGGAAATTAGCAGGGAGATCTGCATCCCTCCAGTTTTACCAAGTATCATCACCTGGACCTGGCAGGTCCCTCATGGCTGCCTTTAGGGCAGAATCGTGCAGCCACTCCAACAGCACCCTGCTGTTCCAGGCTTTCGCCACAAAGTAGGAGCCGTGACAAAGCTTGTCAACCTGGGTTTGATGCTCTGCCGTTGTCTGATGGACTCAAGTTTCCTCATAAAGACATAGGGTGACTTGTCCCATGCAGCAGAAAAATCTGTCCCTACAGGTCTAAGACCTTAAGCTTACTGTATGTTGGTCTTGCCAAAACACTATTCAATGAGGGGTCAGGTTGCCAACTTTGTCTTTCGACCTGTAGGGGTGCAAATGCAAAACAGGAACCTGCCCTGCCCTGAAGCGGCGCTGGGAGGTTCTCACCTGCAAGGCCCTCCTCCATGCAGTGAAGTCACTGAAGGCACTGAGGAGGCATTGTTCCAGTGCAGCTGGCTCACCGAAGAAGCCTCCTCGCACCAGTGTCATGAGCAGTGCCCCGTTGACCGTGAAGCAAAGCCCAAGGTTCACGCAGTGCATGGTGCATATCTGCACCATCCTGCAAGAGAACCCCTTCACCAAGACCAACGGCGAAGGGGAGCAACTCTCATCCAGCATTGTCGCCAGGAAATCCAGAGTTGTGACCTCCGCCCCAGTCGAGTCGAAGTCCCAAAAGGGATGATCGTGCTGAAACACTGTTGCCTTGCAATGGTGGCACACGCGATTCCCAGTGAAGCTTGGCTCAAACCTCAGGATCTTGCGCAGAAAGGGCCAGTCCCCCTTGATCTCAGCCAGAGCGAACATAGTCCGAGACACTCCAACACCATGCCATGCTGCATTGAGTCGTCCAACGACATAGGCCAGCAGTGGCCAGAGCGTGAAGCATCCAGCAATGAGGTGCGTCCTGAGGCTGAAGATCATGTAGTGACACACACGCACTTTCTTCGGCTTGAAGAGTGTGAGGGACAAGTACACGGCAGTGATGCTATCACCTTGTCTGTTCACTTGCACGTCGTCACCATAGAGAGAAACTGGGACATGTGCATCTGTTGCTGGATGCTGCTCATAGTGTTGCCTTTGCCTGCTCTAGTACTCTGCAGTCACATCACGTGGGCAGGTCAAGCCCACATCATCAACCAAGTATGCCAGGACCTCGCAGGGATCCAGAATTGGCACTGCAACATCTTCCAATGCACCAGACATAGCAAACTGTTGTGTCTGCACATAGTGTGTTTCCTGAGCTGCTGCTCCACTATGCATGGAAGCTGATACAATCTGTGGACATGTCACATTCCTTTAAGCATTTCCGTCAGGAAATCCTGAAGGCTTGTGACTGTACATTAATATATATTCATCACACCAGGAGGTAACGTCACGTGACTTTAGGACCAGGTAAAGCCCCCACTCAACTCGATAAAGACCTCAATTAAAGTCAGACCTAAAACTGACATGAGTCGATCCATCGCATCGATCGTTGGTTGGTTGGAAGGGTGGGGCAGGGAGTCACGGATGTCACAAAAACTTCAGGGAACCATATCAGAAGCCCTCCACAGAACTTCTATTCCAGAAGAATTGTCCAAATAACAATTTTAGCGCTAGCTAATATACCACAACACCTTGAAGATCCCCTCTCCTCTCCATCGATCGAATGGGATGGGTGGCTGGAGGATCGGAGGAGGGGTGGTCTCGCTGGTTGGGGGTCAATCACACCAACAATCGCTGGTTGGGGGTCAATCACACCAACAAAATGGGATCAGGGTTGGGGTTTCCCAGAAAAATTAGGCTTTAAATAGACCATGCAGTCTGTCTAAATTAAAACATGATCGTTATCAGATGACCTCGTTAAACCTGCACTTCAGACTTGCAGGGAATGGGATCACAGCGTATACCTGTCCAACATGGGACTAGAATCTCCTGAACCCATATACCCCTTGGTTCGGACATCGACGATCAACGATCGACTGGGATGGGTGGAGGCGGAGGGTCATGATAGTGGTCATGATAGACCATGATTAAATGTCCAAAGACCCAGAAAAATTAAAGCTCATAATAGTGACCAGATTGACCAAGCACCCTGGCCATATACAGAGGCAACTCTCCCCTACAGGTCTAGGGACTAGAATCTCCCTGAACCCATATACCCCTCGGTCCGGACATCGACGATCGACTGGGATGGGTGGAGGGCAATGATAGTGGTCATTATGGACCCTGACCCATTCGAATTCTATTTTATTTTACATATCCAGTAAGGTGAGGTCATTGACCTTCAGCACAGGCCTAAAAATTACAGTATATTAGACCTGAATCCATATCCCTGGGCACTGACATCGAGGACAGATGGGTGGAGGGTCTTTAGAATGGGACCTCTTATCACTCTGTTTTTGTACTATTTGACCCAGTGAAAGGTCTTCCCATACCCCTTCGTGCGGACATCGACGATCGATTGGGATGGGTGGAGGGTCATGAGAAAAATCTATTGGCCACCCTAGGCCCTAGGCCTATAGGGGCAAACCTGCCCTAAATCGATAATTGGCTTTTAGCCATTGCACTGGAGATAAACTCAAAGGCAAACGGAAGGGTAGTGCACAGAAAGGGTTTTGGAAAAACCTATTCTACTAACGTCATGGAAGGCGTGTGACCTTCGTAGAACCCAAGGCTGTTCGTGGACAGTTCATGGAATGGTGGGCCAGTAGGAGAACTGACTGTAACGAAATCCCAGAAACCTTCGAGGAACTTCGTGGATCTTCGTGGAAGGTATTTTTGATGCACTAACTTCATGTATCGATTTTTGCTGACCCCCTTTCTCCACAGGGACCAACTTTCAGTGAGCCCAGGCCCCAAAAAAGGGAACAGAGGGGCAAACCTGCCCTACATAAATGCATATTACACCATGGTATCGATCGGGACTCGGTCGGATTGGGTTCGAGTCGATCGGAAGAGTCGATCCGGGGTCGGGGGGTCTGTCGGGAGTCGGTCGGTGGTTTGGGACTACTCCCAGGCAGGGCTGGGCTTGGTGGTGGGGTGGAGTGGGCTGGAGAGGGCACCCAGAACTCCTTAGAGGATAAATGATCCACCCTACGTATCCGCACCCTCAAAAAACAAGGGTTTTGAGGTCACAAACCCTTGTCACAGAGGGCTCAACCCCTTCTAAGGAGATATCAACATAAATTTAAACCTTAAACCCTCAGATCCCTGCTTCAAATTGAAAACCTGGACCACTTGTCTAAACTTGGAGTTTGAAGGCTCATGCCTCAAAAACATCCATGTTGGGGCATGTGGAATTTTCTTGAAGGATCATGCCTCGAAAACATCTGGGCATGATCCTAGAAACCTAAATCCCTCCACTCACAGCCGACTTCGAACCGACGTCAGGGAACGAATTCGAGCCAACGTCAAGGGTCATGAGCTCTGAGCACAATTAGCTTTTTTGGGAATGTTTTAAGGCGTCTCATGGACACTGATCCTTTTTCCATGACCCTTGAAACCAGTCGTGAAACCATCGGAGTCGACATCGATGGGTCGAGCTGAGGGTCATCACATGTTTATGCTTGATGGAGGGTTAACAGACCCTAGAAAACTTTGGGGATCACACTTCCAAGTGGACCAGAACAGGTTCTAGATCTAGATCTTGTTAAATAGTGAACCCTGATCCATTTGGTTCGAATCGAACCGATGTCACGTACCGAAGTCAAGCCGACATCAAGGGTCATGAGCTCTGAGCGCAATTAAGCCATGAAACATTTTTAAGGCTTCTCATGGACACTGATCCTTTTTCCATGACCCTTGAAACCAGTCATCAAACCATCGGAGTCGAGATCGATGGGTTGAGCTGAGGGTTAGGTTCATGAAAATGTTCAAGTCCATGAGCTATACAGCTCAGATCACATGTGCATGGTTGATGGAGGGTTGACGGACCCGAGAATTTGGGTGTCACACTTCCAAGTGGACGTACTAGGTTCTAGATTATGAACCCTGATCCATTCGGGTCGAATCGAACCGATGTCGCACAACGAAGTCGAGCCGACGTCAAGGGTCATGAGCTCTGAGCAGTTTTTTTTCCTGGGAATAGATATGAAAAGGCTTCTCATGGACCCTGATCCTCTTTCCATGACCCTTGAAACCAGGCCTGAAACCATCGGAGTCAGGTTCATGAAAATGTTCAAGATATTTTGAGCTATATTAGAGCTCCATGTGCATGCTTGATGGAGGAGGTTCACAGACCCAAAGAAAATTTGCTTCTTTGTGGGGGTCATACTTCCAAGTGAACCAAAATCAGGTTCTAGACCCAAATGTGAACCCCTGGTCCGTTCGATTCGATCGACGTGGGTGGAGGTGGGTCCATTGGATGGGGGAAGGTTCATATTTTGATCCCCTGTGAATGCACATGGCAATGCTACACCAAAGATGGATGTTTGGATTCCAGTACCGATTGATCAATCGGATCAAGTGAGATCCTAGACCTGCCACTTCCAGCTAAGCAGCACATGGAAGTTGTGCCCACTTCCAGAAGTCCCGTGAGCGATTCCAAAAGCTATAGGATCCAAGCTCGGAAGTCGATCTCGAGGATCGGCCATGTGAATCCTCATCGAAGCAGCTGGCCATGGATCTCACTATCCACCCTTGAACTGATCCATCCACACCAGGTGGTTTCAAAAACAGTTCCAGGTGAGCAGCCTGGTAGGCTGACAGCTGACATGGTGGGTTCACGTTACCACATGTCACAGGGATATCCAAACCAAGGGCCGAGAACCACTGTGGGTGGTTGGACGGTGGGGGAATGGATGGGATGGGAGTACAGTGGCCCGTCGACCCCTAATTCGACCGCTTGCTGTTTTAGCCGGTCAAGCCGGTATGTTTCACCAAGCCGGATCTGGTGGATCCGTACCTACCTCATAGCAGGGTGCTACACCCTCAGGGTTGGATGGAGTGGGTGGCACAATCCCCTGAACTATGCATAAATGGCCCCTTCTTAGGACATAGGGGATTGTGCTATCTACTCTGAACCCTGTCCAAAGCTTGAGAAAAACCACTAACACACCCAACCCAGAAGTCCTGCGAAGCCAGATTGAGGGACTCCATTGCATTCTCGATCGATGACTCCTGAGCATTCATGAAAATCACCAACACATGTGGGATATTTTTTGAGAAAATGTGCACATGTACCAGCTAATGGCCCTGAACGAAGTCAAGCCAATGTCAACGGTCACCTGAACAGATTCTCATATTTAGTGGTGGTCGGAGGTCCATGACTTTAACCACTCTGGCAAGGTTCTCCATCACAAATCTTCTCCAAATAGCGCTCCACGAGGTTGGACTTCTGGGCACCTGGCACAGAAGCCAGTGAGACACACATTCCATATTGATCATCTTGGTCAGATGATCAAGGTCAGGTCAGGGGGAAGGGATACAGCTCAAGGACCTCATTAATGGACTGGGTCATCCAGTGATGTAATGATCAAAAATGATGTGAAAGGGAGACCCCCTGATTGAACAGTTCACCAAACAGATGCACCTGGTTTTATCCACTTTCCTCCCAACTGCACCCGCCGACTTGTTTCCCGCATGGCGATCCTGGAGTCCTCTTGCTCCACACACGTGGCCCTGCAGCATTCAGCTCGCATTTGAGTCAGCCCTCCTGCCACCTGGTAACATTGGTGTATTCTAAACAGGTTTGGGTGGCCCCATGTGACTCATGCACATTGGCTGCAAGGATATCTATCTATGGTGATGTGATCACCGTACTCTATCTATCTATGGTGATGTGATCACCGTACTCTGCGATGGTCCACTGTGACCCAACTTTTGAAATAACTAGAACATGAACAAGGTGCCTCAGGTGTACTCCTCAAAATTGGTACCATCCAGAGGTAATTGGAAATGGTTTCGGAACATGTTTTACTGGAAGGAACACAGCCATGGCCCAGTGGATCTTTTGAGACGTGGTAATTTGAACCCACCACGTCAGCTGTCAGTCAAACAAGCTGCCCACCACCTGTACCTTGAAATGTGTTGAATACATAACCATCGATATCCATATCACCAGCAACTGTGGGTGGGCAGCATGGATCAGATGCGCTACCTACCTACTTCATTCGGTTGACCTTCTTCTTGAGGTCATCATAGGATGTGCAAGCAGTCGACAGCTCCTTCTCCAAGTCGTCAATCTTGCTGTCATCCTGGGGAGATAGGTGACACACATGCAACTTACCCCCAGACACATACAGGCCGCAGGCCCTACAAGTCTAAGGACCCTGAAAACTCCAAAGAACCAGGACCAAGTACGACCACATTAATGCTTAATGAGGTGGACGGAAGGGGGAACAGATACTTTTTTATGAACACCACTCCTGGTTCTCATCCAAAGCAGCTTGCAGTGCTGTGCGCTTCGAGGCGATGTCAGCTGCAATCAGCTTCGTGTCCTTGATGAACGCATCTCGGACATTGGATGGCCTTGGAGCCAAGGATTGGGATTGGGATCAGGGCCCTGAGCAGGAATATGCAGCAAATCCCCCTTCATGCGCATGAGATTCACAAGTTCAAAAGGACATCAACAAATCCAAGCAAATGTCCAAGTATTTTTAAGTAGAAGGGATATTGATGCTTTGTTGTTCAGTCTTGGACCCTCTAGACACTGCAAACAGTCAAGCTCCGTTCTGAACATGCCGAGAACCATCAAAAAAACGGACACACTTATCGCCGATGAAGCGACTAAAATCCACCCAGAAGATGACCCATGTCCATTAATCATGTGGGAGTTCATGTGGGCCAGCGGGTTGAACAGCCAAGATACACACCCTGCCACTGCGATTCCAGGCTGTTGGAATCCTTGCACTTGTTTGACGCTTTGTCGATGGCCTGCAAAGAAAGGTAGAGGGTAGATCAGATGGAAGGGTTAGTCCACCATTCTGACATCATGAACATGCCCTGAAATAAGCAACACAACATTTGAGGCCTTCTTTGCTTTTGCCAACTTTTGTTTTTTGGCTTTCTCATCGGTTTCCTTTCTCTCACGTGCAGCCTTTTCTTCAGCAGTTTCTTCCCTCTTGCGCTTTGGATCCTCTGGGCCCTGGCCACTGTTTCAAGTCTAGTTGCCCAGGAAAACTTAATCCAGAAAAGAAATATAGTACAGTGGGATTACAACCTCACTAGCAGAGGACACACCCTGCAAGTCCGAAGTGCAGGTTTAACAAGGTCATCTGAGAACGATCAAGTTTTACAAAAAGGGTCTGTCCTTCGTCTTTTCCTTCTTTCCCTTACCTGGCTTCTCTTCCTTGTTCTTGGCATCTTTCTCTTTCTTCTTTGGTGCAGTTTCTTTTCCTTTCTTCTCTTTCTTCGATGCCTTTGCCTTTTTGCCTTTCTTGCCTGAGGTGAACAAAAGACAAAGGAAACATGACCTTCGCACCTTGGACGATGGGCACTGGTGGATGCAGGATCTGGGATGGAAAAATAACGGGTGAGGCCATAGCATGTTAAACCCACACAACCCACAGTACTGCCATGTGGGACCAGGTGACCCTCAACATCCCATCCGTTCTACGAAAAGCCCAGATGCGCTTGCCATCATCACTAGACCCCGATGAACTTGATGAAGATGAGGATTCACATGTGCTCAGCAAATTGCACATCTCCACAGAAGTGCCATCCTCCACTGATGAATCGTCCAACACCAAGAATTGGAGGACTTCCTGCGATGAAACAGGCAGTCATGAATATTCAAACCCTGCAAGCCTGATCTCTGAGTAGTGCTTTTGTATGACCAACTGCAGGTCATTGACCTATATATAACCAAAAATATTATGCAACTGCAGTCTCCCCAGCATGGTGCCCATGACTGCTGCGGTCCTTCACCGCTGGATCCACATCCGGGTGTTGCCGCACTTCGGTCTCTCCTTCGTGTTGGGGGTGCACAGACATGCAATAATATATATTCGATCATGTGGTTGGATGAACCGCTAGGGCTTATATATGCACAGTACTAATTAGCACTGGCCCATCATTTGTGTTTTACATGTATTTGATTTTATACATGCAGACTAGTCTCGGAGAGTGGGATCTGCCAACTTTCGGTCACAGATGGAATCAGCCAACTCTTTGCCCCACCTCAGGTTGAACGGTATCCCAGTCATAGCCAAAAAACAGCAAACAGGGTGGACATAGCATGATCCCACAAATTGGGACCAAGTACTGGCCTATAATATTTGAGGAAGCATTAGTTAACGTTGTTTGCTGGGTGGTTCTGGCACCACATGTACTACAGACAAGGAACCTGGCTTCCACTTCTGATCTCAGCATCCATCTCCTTTTGCCGGTGTAAGCCTCATACTGCTTCTGGGACAAGGAGGTCACCATTTTGGAGTTCTTCCAATTCTGCCCTGACATGAGCCACTCCTCGAACAAAGGGCTCAGGCATCCATTCGCTGAACACCTCTTCCCCAGTTTTTTCACCAATGGTGGTGCTGTCTTGCCTCGGCCGGGAGAGTCCGTGCCCAGGATCAGATGGTGGCAAGAAAGGGCCCCCCCTACCAGCAGAATACAAACGCTGGTAGGGGGGCCCTTAAAGCAAAACATCAAACAGTTGATCCTCGGCTTAACCGGAGGGCCATCCGGAGGGACATGGAGGATGGCTCTTGGAATTCTAGTTCCACCCAGGTCGGGGCTTTAGCTCCTGTTCAAACAAGAGATTAACTAACACAGGGCTATATGTCCAATCTTGACCAGGGGAGCTTTAATATCAAGAATCCCAAGCAACATGACAGAACCTGCAAGTTTGAAGATCCTGCAAGTCCAAAGTCCTGGTTTAACGAGGTCAAGCTACATTCGAAGACAGAGCGCCAAAATCGCATGTACTCAGCCCGTTTGGCTTTACGCTTTCTCTCCTTCTCAGAGAGCCTCTCCTCTTCTGTTTGGTCGCCTGCCTGGCCATTCTCACCATCCTTGGCAACCTGCTCCTTTGCTTCTCGCAAAGGCTGGGAAGGTGGTGGCATTGTGGATGCACCTGTCTTCTGGTATGGAGGCTCTGCCGGTTTTGCCGGTTTGAGAGCTTGAGGGACACCTGCTGGTGCCGGTGCCGGCTCCGGCACTGCTGTGGCCTGTGGCTCTGGGATCTTGGCGGTTTGCACCTCTGCTGGTGCTGGTGCCACCTGTGGCTCTGGTGCCTTGGCTGTTGGCACCTCTGCTGGTGCTGGTGCCGCCTGTGGCTCTGGGGCCTTGGCCATTTGCACCTTTGCTGGTGCTGCTGGTGCCGGCTGTGGCGGCTCCGGGACTGGCTCTGGGATCTTGGCAGTTTGCACCTCTGCTGGTGCTGCTGGCGCCTGTGGCTCTGGTGCCTTGGCCATGTGCACCTTTGCTGGTGCTGCTGGTGCCGGCTGTGGCGGCTCCGGGACTGGCTCTGGGATCTTGGCAGTTTGCACCTCTGCTCGTGCTGCTGGTGCCTGTGGCTCTGGTGCCTTGGCTGTTGGCACCTCTGCTGGCGCTGGTGTGACCTGTGGCTCTGGGGCCTGGGCTGTGTGCACCTCTGCTGGTGCTGGTGCCGCTTGTGGCTCTGGTGCCTTGGCTGTTGGCACCTCTGCTGGTGCTGCTGGTGCCTGTGGCTCTGGTGCCTTGGCTGTTGGCACCTCTGCTGGTGCTGGTGCCGCCTGTGGCTCTGGTGCCTTGGCTGTTGGCACCTCTGCTGGTGCTGGTTCCACCTGTGGCTCTGGGACCTTACCTGTTTGCGCCTCTGCTGGTGCTGGTGCCACCTGTGGCTCTGGGACCTTACCTGTTTGTGCTGGTGCTGGTGCTACCTGTGGCTCTGGGACCTTGGCCGTTAGCACCTCTGCTGGCGCTGGTGCTGCCTGTGGCTCTGGGGCCTTGGCTGTGTGCACCTCTGCTGGTGCTGGTGCCACCTGTGGCTCTGGGGCCTGGGCTGTGTGCACCTCTGCTGGCGCTGGTGCCGCCTGTGGCTCTGTGGCCTTGGCCGTTTGCACCTCTGCTGGTGCTGCTGGTGCCTGTGGCTCTGGTGCCTTGGCTGTTGGGACCTCTGCTGGTGCTGGTGCCGTTTGTGGCTCTGGTGCCTTGGCTGTTTGCACCTTTGGTGGCGCTGCTGGTGCCGGCTGTGGCTCCGGGACTGCTGTGCCCTGTGGCTCTGGGATCTTGGCGGTTTGCACCTCT